>SDVV010032745.1:0-11386 GCA_016164225.1 Gammarus roeselii
AGCATCTCTCAACCCCGCCTAACACCTTGTTGCTATAAGAGATCAGCATCTCTCAACCACGCCTAACATCTTGTGCTTATAGGAGATCAGCATCGCACTCGGTCTCAGGTATGTCCGAATTCACGATCTTCACCCTATTCCAGAACGTACATAGTGAGTCGTAGTTAACAGGTTGAGCCCTCGGTCACCGAGGATCATGTTCTGTGTTGGTCCATCTATTCAAGCAACGGTATTTAAAAAAAATGTATACACTTCCCTATGAATATGGAGTCCTATGAAGTTTATTATTTTTTTATTATAAAGTGGAAATAAACCAATAGTCTTACATATTATTTTGTGAAATTAGTGAGGGTACAGAAATGATCTTGGCTTGAGAGAAAATTCAGAAGCAATTTGAATTTCACTTGATATTTATCCGCGGTCTCTACTTGGTAACATTTCAAGTAAATCCAGGTTAGATGCAAGTTTCTTTCAGAATCACGATGATTTATCTGGCAAAAATATGCTTGATAAATGAAAGGGCATATTTTCATGTCGGCACTTGATCAGGAATACAATTATTGCTATTGTTGCCCATGACGTTAGAAATCAAAAAGGTTATCTGCAAACAATATATATTGTCCCAAGTGTTTGTTCGGTTCCCTTACTAATTATTTAATTAAAATGAAGCAAATTAGTTTTATTTCCAATATTTAGTTCGTTTTACAAGTGTTGAACATTCCTTACGATTTATTCGTATTTCGTTTCCTTACCTTCAGGAAGTCCTCCTCAGAAGAGAGGATGACGGATCAAACGGATTCCAAATTCTGATTAGACCTGCAATCTTTTCTTGTCTGCAATTGATTGCTTACAGCGCCTCCTGACGGCAAATTCCACGACGAAGATTGTCGTTTGATTTTTTGAGCACGGTATCATCTGTCTTAGCTGGAGTAGACAATCGCGAGCTGGAACATTGCATTCGATTGTGTGATTGTTTATTGCTTACCATGTCTAATTCCTGCAGGACCGACATGGGAATGCTTTAGGTTGTATGATTGTTCTATCTTGTTATTAGCATCTTCCAAAAAAAAAATGTAACGGGGAAGCTTTGTTATGTAAAAAAATTAAATTTGTGTTTAGAAAAACTTGATTGAGTATTTTATGAAGAGATTGATCACAATCTCTGTTAGAGCAAGCCTTTGTATGTGGGATTGTTCCATCGTGGATTCAACTATTCTCCCTAATTGTTCTTCGCACTATTGTTGCCGTGACGCGCTGCCAACGAGTGATGACTCAATTCTTTATTTCAGATTTGCTCCCATTCCGAACATCTTTTGGACGTCATAAACTCGATATTAATGAACGACTTCTATCAACGAGAACAAGGCTCCATTTTTTTTATAATAGAAATAAACAAAAGAAATAGAATAAAAAAGTTTGTTCATACACAGATGGTAAGTTTTTCGTTTGAAACAATAAATTTATAAATAGTGAATATAAAATAGGTGAAATGACAAGCTTAGAAGTTGTAACTTAGTAGTTGAAGCTGTGTGCGAGCGGTACTACCCTAGCCGGACATACGAACACGACTATTGCCTAAACATGTCACTATGAGAGAGCTATAAGGGTAAGTTTTAATGTACACAGTAAATATGCGCTGTATCCTGTTGACATAAGATGTTGCGATTTGACCAGGGGATCATTTATATGACAATTAGCTGGAATGAGAATTGCTAATTCATCATCAGTACAGCGCCTAATTCAGTGGGTAGCAAAGAATGCGACGGCATGAGTGGGTCTATGCGAGACAGAGAGTCACTGACAGAATAAAAAAAAACAGATAAAGTATCATTAGTATAATATAAAATCAACTTTAAAAGGATTCTTCGTACACGAGTGGTGTGTTATTTTTGTGGAACATTGAGCTCTCTAACGGTGCACAATAAGTATGCATTATATCCTAATGAGATGAGGTGTTGCTATTTGACCTTGGAATCTTTTGCTTAGTAATTAGTGTGAATTCTATAGTTCAAACCCACAGCCCAATTAAATTGAACAGCAAAGAGTGTGACGGTATGAGTAGGTATGTGAGTTAGAGAACCACTTTCAAAACAAACAAACAGGAAAAATATATATTTACATTTGTATGCGTTCATATTCATACCGGTGTGATGATTTTTGTGTCACGGTAACGAAGTGCATACTTACACACGGAGAAACATATATTTCTAGATTACGTATAAACAGTATATACATATGCAGGAATACACGTAGAATGCCCATTGAACAATAAAATAAATAAATATGTGCAATCAGCATGGAGAGCGTGTAATGATAGGCGGGACCATCAGGTCGGATTAGGTGACAATACAGAGTCCATCACTGCGTGAAGGCAGTCTTTATTCAAATCATCCGTCAGGTACAACTGTCAAAGGGTCTTGGTGTGTGGATGGGCCTATGTGAGTTGGGGAGCTCATATACAGATGGAATGGTATTATTGTACGTCATAAGTCTGTACATAGATATACATATATTTAAGATTCACATGAGGATGGATTTACAAATTTGAAGTACATTTGATGATGGGTGCGCAAATTTAATTTACATATGATGATGGGTCAGGACCTTATGGCGTTCATCACATCGTGTAACCGAGTGAGTGAACTTGTGAGTGACCGGTAGCGAACATCTAACTTTTAGCTGAGCATGAGTATCAACTTTTCCGAAACATGACTAGGAACAGGAAAAATAGCCAAGTATATTTAGAACACATAATAAATAGGCGGTCCATCCTGATGAAATTATGTTTTTATGACGTAATTGATTGATTATCTGTCTCATAAGTTGGGAGGCAAAGGTTGTCTGCCATACATGCATGTGTGATCCGGGCAGGGCATATTTGAAGCGACTCTGTGCGAGGAGATCTATGTATTTATATTTGACTTTTAATTACACGCTTTTCGGAAATACGAAAGTAGTGATAATGAACCTCATTGTATCTTTCACTATCGGGGATGAAACAGAGTCGTGTTAACAGGGTGATAGTGTTGATGCTCTGAGCGAGCTGGAAAATATAGTTTTACTTTGCCAGTTCCGTGTTGACCGTCATCAATTGTTTGACTCTGCCTGCCCCTGCCTGTGGGCAAGCAATAGAGTTGTACATTTCTGCTTGAAAGAAGATACGGTTGCGCAATTCCAAATGTCAGCTGGTAGCTTGTTGAAACTCTTTGGACATGAAATCGTGAAAGCTTTGGCCCCAATCTCTGTTCTTTTGAACTCGGTGTCAATGTTGTTTTCATTCCGTGTTGATCGTTGATGGGCCGCTCTTCGAATTGTCAACACAACACCGTTGGATTAGGAAAGCTTGTTCTGAATTTTAAAAACTCGTATTGCTTTGCTCCGCTCTTGTCGTTACTGGATGTTCAGACACCGGAGTTTTTTTAGAATTGGTGTCACGTGGTCAATCTTTCTAAAGATCCCATCGTGAGCTTCTTTTGCGGTGAAGTTTGTGCTACGTTGAATGTCTGCGAGTAATGCTTCCGTGCATTTTCCCCCGTAAGGTAGGGCACTAGTTCAAATGTGAAAAAAATCAGAGCATAGATTACGAGAAGTCTGGACTTGAAGTTGAGTTGTTATTCGTTCGACTGAGAAACATGAGTGTACCATTCAGTTTGGAACAGAGCTTATCAACATGATATCCGAAGGTCATATTGATATAAAGCCACACTCCCAGACTTTTGACTTTGTTGTCAAGAGGGTTTTTGCGGCCATACAATCAACTTCCAAATTCTCGGGAACTCTCCGTGTATTTGCTTTGGATCCCAAAACAATGCACTGTGATTTACTTGTATCAACTTCGAGCCCATTTGAGGAATACCAGTCCTTTTTGTGGGTCAGCGCTGTTTCTTCATCAGTCTTCAGCTTTTCTAATTCGTTTGCTGGTCTTACGAACAATAATTGAACATCGTCTGTGTATAATGTCATTTTGGCGTTGTCGAGAGGGTCTCCGCTGTTTATGTCGTTGATAAACAGAAGGAAAAGAACCGGTCCGAGAATTGATCTGCGTGGAACGCCGTAATTTACCGGTCTTGGAGAAGAGGTGATCTTTCCCTCTAACACGACAGACTGAGACCGATGCCTCAGATAGCTTTCAAACCAGAGTGTTTGGATGTTCAGTTGTAGAAGTTCTTGCAGCAAAATGTCGTGATTTACACTCTCTAATGTTATTGAGAGGTCCAGCAGCACGTGTAATGATAGACTGTTTTTGTCGATAGCTTTGTATACGAGTTCGGAGATTTTCAGTAGCGCGTCTTCAGTAGAGGTCTTCCGTCTGTATGCGTACTGACAGTCACTGATTAGGTTTGCTTCTTCTAGGTAGTCAAGGAGTTGACGTGCAATGATCTTTTCCAAGATTTTTGAAGTTACTGGCAGGAGGCTCATGGGTCTGGGATTTGAAGGGACGTGTTCGTATCCCTTTTTATGGATAGCTTTGATTAGTGCTTGTTTCCAATTTTGAGGTAAGGTATTTGTTGTAATGGATGTGTTGATGAGCAGCCGGAGATATGGCAGAATAATTTCTAACCGGTCCTTGGGGTACTGTATTGCTATTCCGTCGTTCCCACAAGAATTTGTATTTTGAGCACATAAATAGCCGTAACAATTTCCAATCTGCTTACCGGGCTTACCGGTGAGATGGAACTGAGAACCGAGTTGACTATGCATTACCAGGGTTTCGTGAACCACCGAGGAAATTTGTTGTGTTTGTTCATTTCCTTTTTGTATGTGGCTTTTCCAACGTTAGCGGAAAATTCATTGAATGATTCTGCTATTAATAAAAAGTTTTCATGATCTGAAGACTTTTTTGGTATCATGTAGATCACGATGTTACCAGAGATGTTCCATGTCTGCTTCATGTTGTTTTTTGCTTTTCAAATTCAGCAAGGTGCGCATCTCTCTTCGTTTGCCTATTAGTTTTTTTACACGTTTCCTGATCGGTAGGCAAACTACTCGCAGGACTTTTACAACACGCGATTCATCGGTCAAATCCGTGCTATTTGAGTCAGTGTTATTATTTTCAGCATTTTTAAGGGCTAGACCTTTCAAAAACCTTCGAAAATATTTTGGGTTTTGTATTTTCTGATTGAGTTTAGGAGTCATCTAGCTGACTGAAGGGCGTGTTTTTTTTTGTAATTATTGGTGCTACTGTGTCGAGGGCCGCTGAGAACATGTTTATGAAAATGGTCGATTGAGTTATCATATCGTCCGTATTAAGCATGTCGTTGAGCAATGGTACTCTGTTCCACAACTCTTGCTTCAGTGAGTCTCGTGAGTTGTTTACTTTTTATTTATACGTTCGGATAACTGTCTGTTTTTCTTAGCATACATTGATCAGGCAGCTTATTTCTTTGTGGTTGGCATGAGACTCACAAACGTTGGTGTTGATGACAGACTTTTGATTGTTCGTGATTATCAGATCGAGCAACGAGCTACTTTCTTTCGTGTTTCTAGTTGGCTCCTCAATGAGCTGTGCTTGTTTTAGTCTTTTAATTATTGAGCCCAACTAATTGGCTTTAATTGATTGTCGTTGCAATCTCTTATGACGTACATTTTTTTTTTCAAGTTAGCTGCTGTCTGATGATTGGATTCTATGTTGCTGAATGACTGGTTGCTGGCTTTGGGTGGTCTGTAAATGGCCCCAACACTAAAGGATTGTTTTTTTCTTACTTGAACCCTAACCCAAGCATCGTCAACTACGTCTCCGTTGCCAACCGTTGTGTCCTTGTTATGTACTCATTTTTAGTGTAGATGCAGGCGCCGCCTCCTCTCTTACCTCGGTCTTTTCTGAACAATTTGTACCCATCTATCTGAATAAAATTGCTATCCATGTTTGGTACCAGTGAAACAGAGTATATCAACATCTTCATCAGTCAACATTAGTTTGATCTGGTCTATCTTAGACAAGAGACTTCTAACATCTATGTGTTTTTTTCGTATGTGGTCTATATCTTTTAGCCAAGTCTTGCTAACCTCGTCGTCTGCTTCACAAAGGGCGCGAGTGCCGTCTAGTCACATGTGCTCGGGCACCCTACGGTGACTATTGCTGCGATCCATGTTACTTTTGTCGATGACCACGTTGCTGCCTGTAATGAAGTCCTGGTTGTCGAGGACGCTGCCCTGCTCGTCCTCTGCGTAGATGCAGGTGTCAGGTGCATCACACCGGGTGGTGAATTTGTTAGAGCAGAAGTTTTCTACCATTTGGTGTTCTATTTGTATTGGAGTATTTCAAGAATTTCTGCATGGGGACAAGTGCGCTGTAATGACAGACCTTTAGGTGAATGAATACCTTGATGCCTGACTGGTTGTTATTTATGTGTGGCTTGATGGACCTTATCGTTGTATTGCTCAGCATTGTGGGGATCAAGTCTCCCATGGGTTGATTGTGGTTTTTGTTGTAGAAATACGCTTCTTTTTACATCTGGGAGGAAACCAGAATAGTAGTCCATGTTTGTGTCGGTCTCCTTCCATGCGACGCTAGGTAACGAGACAATGTCTTGTTATGGACATTACCCAATTTGGTCTTTCCATGATTGACTAAGCGCGTGTATTGGGCAAAAGCCATCTGTAGGGGATTACATCAATTGATGTGGGGTTTTTGATTGTGAGTTGTTCTTATTGGGATGCTGAGGAGGCAAAGATTGAAAGTGGTTTTGAGGTGATGATGATGAGAGGGTGCTGATTCGAAGCTACTGGTGTGAGTATGGTAAAGAGGTGCTGACTGGGAGCTGCTTGTGTTAGGATGGTGAGGGGTCACTGATTTGGAGTTGGTGGCGTGGAGGTGATGAGGAGACGCTGAGTGGAAGCTGCTGGTGTGATTATTGTGAGGAGGCGCCTTCTGGGAGCTCTTCGTGCTTGTGTTTGGCTGATGAGGGGTTGTTGTTCTGGAGTTGTTGTCCTTGGTGTGATGAGAAGCGCTGATAGGAAATTGTAGGTGAAAAGACGATTTAGGAGTGCTGGTTGGGAACTGTTAGTGTGCGGATGATGAGGGGCCGCTGACTGGGAGCTGTTGGTGTGTGCATGGTGAGATGGTTCTGATTGGTAGTTGTTGATATAGGGGTGATGAGGAGGCACCAATCGGTAGCTGTTGGTGTGCGGATGGTGAGGAGGCGCTGATTGGTAGTTTTTTGGTATAGGGATGGTGAGGAAGCGCTGATTGGTAGCTGTTGGTTTAAGGGTGGTGAGGAGGCACTGATTGGAAGTTGTTCGTATAAGGGTGATGAGGAGACGCTGATGGGGAGCAGTTGGTATTCGGATGGTGAGGAGGCTTTGATCGGTAGTTGTTATTATATTGGTGGTGAGGAGACGCTGATTGGTATTTGTTGGAATAGGGGTGATGATGAGGCGCTGGGGGGGGGGAGCTGCTGGAGTGTGGATGGTGAGGAGGCGCTAATTGGTAGTTGTTGATGTAGGGATGATGAGGAGGCACTGATTGGTAGTTGATGGTATAGGAGTGATAAAGAGGCACTAATAGGGACCTGTTGGTGTGCGGATGATGATGATGCGCTGATTGGTAGTTGTTGGTATTAGGGTTGATGAGGAGGAGGCGCTGATGGGAGCTATTGGTGTGCGGATGGGGAGGAGGCACTGATTTGTAGTTGTTGGTATAGGAATGGTGAGGATGCGCTGATTGGTAGTTGTTGGTATAGAGGTTATGAGGAGGCACTGATTGGGAGCTGTTGGTGTGCGGATGGTGCGAAGGCGCTGATTGTTAGTTGTTGATATAGGGGTGATAAGGAGACGTTGATGGGGAGCAGTTGGTGTGCGGATGGTGAAGAGGCGTTGATTGGTAGTTGTTGGTATAGATGTGGTGAGAAAGCGCTGATCGGTAGTTGATGGTATAGGTGTGATGAGTAGGTGCTGATGGGGAGCTGTTGATGTGCGGATGGTGAGGAGACGCTGATTGGTAGTTGTTGGTATAAGGGCACTGAAGAGGCACTGATGGAGAGCTGTAGTCGTTGTGTTCGGGTGTAACTGGTTTAGTTTGGTTTGCAGTGGCATTTGTGACAGGTGGAGCGAATGGATGGGATGCACGGGGCTTAGTGTGGTTTGGTTTGGTTTGGCGTACAACGGCATGGTCTATGGGCAAAGGGTTATGAGACACATTAAGATGGAAGAGCGGTTTACATGTCGTGTGTGCAAATATAGAGTGATGTGTCATTGATGATGAGCTTGTTAGCTGGCGCTGGATTGAGGGAAGATAAGAGCGCCCTGCGTACGTGTGTTTGTCCTGATATGGTTTTCCAAGCCTGCTGCTACTGTGAGTTGGGTCGTAGTACCTGAAGCAGCGACGGTCGCTGTCTTGTTGGCGAGGTAAGCGGGTCTTTTGGGCAGGGCAGGGGGGGTGCGCAAGGAGACGGGTGTTGTTCACGGTGTTAGTTGGCCATGAGTGTATGTAGTCCGCTGTTATGTGACCAGTTAACGGTAGAAGAGACGTAGGCCGTAACAGTTTGTAATTGGCCGATTCGTGATTGTGTGTCTGCAAAAGAGGGGAAACGGAGGTGAGGCAGCGGGAAGCGATAAAAGGGAGGGCACGCAAAGGACTCCATATTGTGGTCATTGTGATTGTAGTGGTCTGGCAGTAGCTCAACATAACGAGGGACACAAAGCGCTACAATGTTGTTGAGTTAAGCCGTTCCTCCTCTATTGAGACTTGGATGTTTGGGTAAAACAATTCCGCGTCGCGAGTTTCAGTGAGTCTGTTCCCTAGTTGACCGGTTGGAATAAAACGAAGCTTCAGGAAGTAACATAGGCTTATGAAATGGAGCCTCTGTTTGATTGACTCGAGTTTGGTGGGTTCGACCATGTATATCCTTGCAGAACTATTCCTTTCGAAGATTGTGTTGGCAATTTTTGCTAAGTCATCAGCTCGTCACGCTGTGTAAACGTTATAATGTTGTTTGAGTACGCATTTCCTCTCTCAATGTTTTTTAGCAGTTCATTAGAGTCAACTCCGTTGATTTTTAGTATAGTGCATTTCCTTGAGAGGTAATCCGGTTGTACATTTGCAATGAAGTCATCGCCTATGCGTATTGTAACGGAAGGTTCTTCAGTTTCTCCTGGAACGCTGTTGGCATTGTGCACAGCGATGGTTTCTCCTGGAACGCTGTTGGCATTGTGCACAGCGATGGTTTCTCCTGGAACGCTGTTGGCATTGTGCACAGCGATGGTTTCTCCTGGAACGCTGTTGGCATTGTGCACAGCGATGGTTTAAGCTGGAGCTTCTTCCAAGAGGGCGGTGACTGCTAGATTCTTGTGTGTTGCAGGGAAACTGCGGAGTTTTTAAACGTTTAATTCAACGTTTTTCTGCTTTCTTGTGCAATTCTTGTTTCGGCACGATGAACAATTTACGTCACTTCTGAAGCAAGCGCAGTTTGTGCAATCACCCTTGCCAAACGTAAAGCAGGGCTTTTTGGTTGGGATTGGGGTGTCACGGGGGAGTTTCATTGTTGCAGTTAAGATGCAGAAGTGAGGCGGGTTGCAGTGTATTTAAAATATTATTATATGTAGTTGATTGTGGTGCAAGACAGTGGAATATACTACTAATGATAACCCTATTTTCTTTGATGAAGAAATTATGGTTATGTAATAGGTTCATTTTAATAGTGAAGTACGTTACGAAAAAAGAGACAAATCCGAACTTTTAAAAGACGTGAACATTTAGTGAATGTAGTCATTACTGGAACAATTATTACCAGTTAATAGCGAGAGGATCATTTGCCGTCGCTCGTGAACAGGCGATGGGAACTCGCTGCATCTGCAGCCAAAAGCACCTCGTGTTAAACATCTTCCGCAGATGATCAAAAATTATGCCAGCGTTTCTAAGGAACAGGTTCATCATTAGTGCCATACAATTTCCTTGTGGAAAAGTCAAGAATAATTTCCAGCTTCCAGACCAGTATTTAATACAAAACATCGCATGGCCAAACATGCCGCATGCTCCGAGTATTGTATCCCGTAAGTGCCTGCACGGGGGATGCGTCTGACGTTACAACGTTTATTGCCTCGCGGGACGTTTTTATGTTGTTCCAGATTTATGTCATGTAAGAGGGATGTGTGCCTCCTCCATGGGATAACAATTTGTTGTGCGGCAAACGGTCATCGATGGGCTAGCAGTTTATTGTTTCTTAGTGTGGCTGAAATACCTAAGCGAACTATTGAAGTTGCTTATATGCTGGCGATGTAGTAATCCGATGTTTCCGAGTTTAGCTTTGATTTAATTTCTTCCTGACGCTGAATTTGTGTATGTGTTATAAGTGGTTCATACAGCGTGGTTTGTACTGAAGAGTGACCTTCAGTAGTGCGGCACGCATGTGGTAAATTTAATAATCATTTTGGAGAAATTTAATCTTTTACTGGCTTTCATCCAAGCGGTTTGAATCAAATATTTCACTAATTCCGGAAATCTGTACATATAGTGCATAGGACGTCTAACTCGATTTGCCGTTATAGGATCATATTATGTCTCACCCAACCTCCTAGGCGATGTGATAGGCGCTATACGTATACGCACATCACATATCCTAGATCACGGAGGCTTATTGCGTTCAAAGGCCATTGTTCTACTTGACAAAATGAATGTCATTTTTGTTAATACTGTTGTGTACATTTGGACGTTACTCATGTACAAACAATATATAAATCAATAGTATTACGTTTAATGAGGTTATTCATTCTCTAAAGTCAAGGAGTCAACCACACTTAGCTCACGTCGCCCAAAAGTAGCCAGAAGACCTTAAAAACTGTTTATTAGCTTGAAAACATTCAAAACTGCAAAAAAACTTGTTCTTTGTTTCAGCGTAATTTTATTTATATCGATTTGGCTTTTTAGGATTAATTTAGCAAAGATTAAATGAATAAAAAAATGCTCTTTAAAATACCGCTTTTATTTTTGAGTAATGGTATGGAAAGCCTACAGATCAAGGTCCAAGCCCTTCCTCACAACTCTGATCCCACTTATCGTGCCTCGCCATTTGAATCTATCGCTCATTTTTGGAGGTACATTAAGCATTGTCTCTCTATCCATCAACTATCTATTCATCAACTATCTATCCATCAAGATTGAATAAGATGATACAACTGATGATTTTCTCTCCCTCAGTTCCTAATCCACCACTCCCTTCGGCCCTCCCAGTTCCACAGCCTCCACCTCTTAAAAACAAGCATGTGCCTGCTCTGGAAGAATTCGCCAAATTGAATAGTTCTGTTAGCAGGACTGCTATTGCTAGCCCCGTCATAGCCTTAAATGGGCTGAAGCCGAGCTCGACGGTTTGGTTTGACTACTCTCCATCGAGTTAGTAAGCAGAACGCAGCAGCGAGCCTTTACTCAAAAATAACTGAAGATAACGGATTG
>SDVV010032746.1:0-11385 GCA_016164225.1 Gammarus roeselii
GATATATATAGATATATATAGATATATTTATATATATATATATGTAGGTACACAAACTGTTAAAGTATGGTAAAAACTATAAAGTTAAATTGATGAATTTGATCTGAAAAAAGCATAAACCAATGAAGAAATACACGACAAAAGTATGAAAACCGGAAAAAAATCCTTGGTTAGATTAGGTTAGGATGGGTTATGATTACGGCCATCATTACAGACCTATAGTGAAAAATGCTACAGTGGATATGGTGAATGCTCGAATAAGTCAGATATTCTGAATTGGAACGCAATCTCATGACAAAGCCTAAATTGATCAATATTTTCTAAGTGTATAAACTGCAAACGGATCACAAAATTTATAAAAGTAGTACCTGCGGGAATAAGCATCAAGTAAAGACGAGCGAGCGGATAACATAATTGAGATGTACATTGAATTATTGAAGAATTTTAACACTAACATTCAACACAAATCCGGTAGATTAGTTCTCCAAGACGACATGGAACCGGACCTAAATCCATTGTCGAGAGGTAAAACCTACCAATAATTTGGATCATTTCATCCAATTGAGCGTATTTTATGCCCAACATTCCATGAAACTATACGAATTTATATCAAATACAGTTATATTCCTATGATAACCGTTCGGAAATAAAGAACACCAATGAAACAGCTAAAAAAGATTCTCTACTCTACCCTAACCGACAATGATCAACTATTATATACCATGTCTCCTACCACACCCAGATAATAAATCCTACAGCAATATGGAAGGTGTATGGTCAATCAAAACATGATGCCGATGTACATTGCCGTTCTTGTAATAGATGTAAGTGAAATAATCCTGTACGTGAACTTCTGAGGTGAATGGAAACAGGACTAAGATCATATACTAGCATAAAAATCGTACCGAAAATACCTGACATTTAACACTGAGTTCATGCGTGACAAATAATAATACTACAATACCCGTTCAATCTGAAAAAAATCCTGAACCTTGCTAAGATATAATATCTATAATAGGACAAAAATCCAAGCCCACTGTGTCACAACAACAAACTCTGCAATGCTTTACCAGGTCACTTCTCAGCAATCTACCACTGATATATAACAAATTTAGAGGTAACACCCAGTCATGGTACAGTACATCAGACATACCATGCATCTGTTTAGTCCATCATCTCTGAACAACGTCGAGCAAAGTCACATCCTGGACATAACCAAGAATCCGTACACATGTACAGTAGTCAAGAATGGGCCTGACATGAGTCTCAAAGAGTGTGTGGCCATAAAAAATCTGGGCATCAGTTCACTAACAACCTAAGAAAATCACTACGACGCTGAGCAGCTTGTCGGATAACCTCTCTAACAAACCCATGGACCTTAAGACCGATATCCATAAGAGCTTACAAATTCATGTTGAACATGGATGAACTCCAAATGACAACCAAAGAGTGTAAGCCACCTCTACACCAGGACCCAACCATCCATTAAATCGTCTTCTAAAACGTCACACTATACACTAGCTAGGGTTCAATGACGAAAGTACGGACTTACACCTTTTAAACATACATTCCTATGATTATCGTAGAAAAATCGTTCAGCAACAACAACAACTGTAAAAATAGCCAAATAAGATGCTCTATTCTGCTCTAATTCACAAAAATGTAATATATTAGGATATCCATCATAGTAAATCGGTCTACTTACACAAATAGGCATAAACTCAACGGGGCTTTTGCCTGTGGGACATCTCTAAGCCCTCCTAAATATTGAAGAATGATCATACAATAAACATACAATAACCTAACAGCAAGAGCGAGTTTCTAACAAATGGGATCATCTATATCTCTAATAACCACGTCAAACATTGTACCAGGATGTAAGAAGATATATAAAAATACTAAAAATGTACAACTTGCATTTAAATTATACCTGAAATAATCTTCCATATTGCAGATACAAACGTAATATTTCCTAAGATTCCGATATTGTATAAAATATTCAATACCTTGAATCAAAGATTGAAACTGTACAGAGAACAAACAAAACTGAAAGACACGCACTAAAACTCTCGAGTTATAACAAAGCAAGAAGATCAATTCTCTACCATACCCAGAACATACATTAAAAACCATGTTGTTCGAGAAAAAAATAGCATGTAACCAACCAAACCACTAACGTGGATAAGATACCAGGACATGTAAGCAACATACGCTAAAACCTATAGTAAATGGCGTGGAATACATCTACACAAACACGCTATAGTAAATACAAAATCTGATGAAAATACTCTCCAACTCAGTCCAAAATAGGGTGAAGTTAACATTTCTTTAACAAAAGTAACCACGACTTAATCGTAACAGAATGTTATATATACTTATAAAATACCAAAATGACGCAATATCCGACCAATTATGTCTGAAAATAGTGTGCTACATGGACGGTGCATACCTAAAATATCCTAAAAATTCATATAACTGTATGAGATAACTATTCAAAATTACAAAACAAAACAAATTCAACATATTTCAACCGATCATTACTAAGTATACATAACACCATCTACTAACTTACAAAACATCCATATCGTTCAGCTACTCTCGCTTTTGGAACACCGCGTCAGGGGAACACCGATATATCTGGTTCAAAACTGGATAATGCGTTATGTGGTAAATAGAATCTCGTAACGAAGCTGCTGCATCAAACCAAATACAAACATCAACTCATCAACTGCCAGACTAATAAACCGTACTATTCTTATAGATATTATATACATATGAAATAAATAGATGGAAAACAGACACAAAGTTGCCTAAAATTCAATATCAGGTTGGCACCAAGCATCCAACCGTTAAGAATCCCCACCAAACGATCTCCAAATGAGTCAATTATACCCTCAATTAGATAAGAATACAAACATACATGTACAGAAAAAAAATAGAATTATAATCCACATCTAAATATCTTACGAAACATTCACTCGAAACATGGAAATAATGACAAATCAGTCATGGAAAAAAATAAAATTCAAATAACAGATAGGAGCAAACTCACCTAATTTGCCAAAGCGCATCCAGCTTTTTGCATAGGGGATCCCTGCACCCCACCCCTCCAGATTTTTTTTAAAACAATGTTTCTACCAGAACCGAATAAATATATAAATGCATATATGTAACATGACATGCAACTTAATTGCAATACAGTATGCTCAGCATCGAAATACAAATACCTATATGAAAAAAATATATAACCTACTAACAAACTATTAACATATAAAAGCTGACCGTTCATCCGAATGAGTCACCTCCGTTCCCTCTACGCCGCACGCTTTCGCGTCCCCCACCTTCCGTTACCCTCCGCGCCGCTGACTCTAGATTACACGTTTTGCGCCGCTGACTCCCGCCCGAATGACTCTAGATTGCACGTTTAGGTGACATACCATCACCATACCTAATATTGTTGATAGCGTCATCAAGGCTATACCATCATCATACCTAATATTGTTAATAGCGTCATCAAGGCTATACCATCATCATACCTAATATATTAAATGGCGTCATCAAGGCTATACCATTATCGTACCTAATATTATTAATGACGTCATCAAGGCTATACCGTTATCATACCTAATATTGTTAATGGCGTCATCAAGGCTATGCCATCATCATACCTAATATTGTTAATGACGTCATCGAGGCTACACCATCATCATACCTAATATTGTTAATAGCGTCATCAAGGCTATACCATCATCATACCTAGTATTGTTAATGGCGCCATCAAGGCTATACCATCATCATACCTAAAATTGTTAATGGCGTCATCAAGGCTATACCATCATCATACATGATATTGTTAATGGCGTCATCAAGGCTCTACCATCATCATATGATGTCGACTACGCGACATTCCGTGTTTATACCCCGGGGTCCGGTGATCTTTCGAGCTCTCCTCGCCACGTATCATCGATCACGTGACCGACAGCTGCAAGGACAGAAACGAAGAGAGAAGGAATGAGGAGCTCAGGATTGGGACAAGCGGGTGCATGTGAGATGAAAGGAATAGATTGCGAGAGGTCAATTTTTGCGTGATCACGATATTAGAAGCATCTTGTGTAGACATAGACATGACATACAGTCGTTTACCCCTAGTTAGGAGGGTGGCTAAGTTAGGCTGACACAGAGGGGGGAGGCGCACAAGCTCCCCGCCACAAGACCGTCGAGTCCATGCCGAGGCTCGAACTCGCGGCATGCAGCACCAGATGCTGATACTGCAGTTGGACACGCTAACCACTCGGTCACGGCAGCCTGCAGAAGCATCTTGCTGAATAGTAAAGACGAATATTGAGAGAGATCGATATCTCCGTGATCACTCAAGTAGAAACATATTACTGCTTAATTTACATGACTATTGAGAGAGGTTGATATCTCCGTGATCACTCAATTAGACACATGTTACTGCTTAATTTACATAACTATTGAGAAAGGTCGATATCTCCTTGATCACTCAATTATAAACATGTTACTACTTAATTTACATGACTATTGAGAGAGGTCGATGTCTCCGTGATATCTCAAATAGAAACATGATACTGCTTAATTTAAATGACTTGAGAAAGGTCGATATCTCCGTGATCACTCAATTCTAAACTTGTTACTGCTTAATTTACATGACTATTGAGAGAAGTCGATATCTCCGTGATCACTCAATTAGGAATATGCTACTGCTTAATTTAAATGACTATTGAGAAAGGTCGATGTCGCCGTGATCACTCAATTATAAACATGTCACTGCTTAATTTACATGACTATTGAGAGAAGTCGATATCTCCAGGATCACTCAATTAGGAATATGTTACTGCTTAGTTTAAATGACTTTTGAGAAAGGTCGATATCTCCTTGATCACTCAATTATAAACATGTTACTGCTTAATTTACATGACTATTGAGAGAGGTGGATATCTCCGTGATCACTCAATAAGGAACATGTTACTGCTTAATTTACATGACTATTGAGAGGGGTCGTTATTGACGTGACCACGCGATTGGGAACATGTTACTGCTTCGTAGATACGATTTACACGCAATGTACAATAATCTTTGCTATTTGTTACCGAACAAAGTGTTCTTCCAACGCCCCCTTCAGCCATCATGGTCAGCGTGTACCCATTGACCTGCAATGGTCACTTGTTGACTTAAAGTGTCATCGTTGAGGCAGCAGAATGCAGTGTAGTCGAAACACACGAAACGAAAGCTAAGAGAACAACATTGACGTCCAGTTATTGGTGGTAGGACACGGTATTATCATAATGAGGGAGTCATTTTCATTGATGCATTTGTTTTACATAACTAACATTTCGTATGAATAAAATACATTCGCATGTAAATAAATACATCTATGTGTAGATATATAACAATTATTCATAAAATACCAGCACATAAATTACCTTCATTCATTGATCGAACCGTTCATGAAGGTATCCATGCCTAGTTAGAGGTAATGTTAGATTACCTTGCCAATAAAATATGATAAGAGGCAAAAATGGTGATCCCTTAATTTGACCACACGCCGCTCGCATAGTATGTGTTATAGAGATCGTTTCATCTGAAATGACAGCCTTTGCTCCCTAGTAGACCATTGGAAAGAGGGTTTTTAATACACAGATATTCCTACCGAACATAAGTTATCAAAAAATGCATGTAGTTCATTTTGCTGACCATTTTGAACGGCATTAGCCAGCATTCCTTTGGCAACGAAATGGGTTAAGATAATTTTCACATCTGAAATAACATTTAATGGGAGTCATTCTATTTGCCTATGACGACGAGGCCCGACACTCACAGCGTCTACATCCTCCAAGATATGAAATGCACAAGATGCTTCCTGTGATGTTTGAAAGTACTTCATTTGTTGCCATTTATTTTTATGGCTTGACCGTCGAAAAACATTAGGACTTATATATGAGCTAAACAGCGTAGAAACTTGGCGTCGTTAAAATAAACGGGGTTTTGAATTAGATGCACTTCAAGCAGTTTTCGACGTATTAACCGCGTTTCAAAATTGCATGCAGAGTTTTACAGCCTCAGGTCAGATATCAACAGTTTCAAAACCATCGTTTAAGTTATATTGACAAAATGTAAGTCAATTTGACAGTCGTTCACTATTGATACATGACGCTTATGATTATATGCATATATATGTATATGTATATGTATATTTATATACGTATATGCACTCCATTAAACGTTTCCCTTGTTGAAACAAATGGGACGTTACCAGACCCACCTGAGAGGACACATAAGCAGGTGCATGCGCTGACAGCTCACGTATCCTGCACGCCGAGAGAGTGAACACATAAGCAGGTGCATGCGCTGACAGCTCACGTATCCTGCACGCCGAGAGAGTGGTACTGCTGTTGTGATCATCCTCTCCATCAATCATAGACTTTGTGTCGCACAAATATATGATAGCTCCACTAGCAAAACACTATTTTCCTGATCTGTATAATTACCCCTACATCATGTCACGATATAATTTTCAAAACATCACTACCTCTATTAATTACTCATATCAAGCCAATATGACCAAGAGCTCCGTCGAAATTAGCCACAACTCATACCCTTTGCTTACAGCATCACTGCGCACTGCATCATGGACAATAAACTTACTAACCAGTACATGCGTCCCCTTGCGTCCCTTTGCTTACAGCAGCACTGCGCACAGCATCATGGACAAAAAACTTACCAACCAGTACATGCGTCCCCTTGCGTCCCTTTGCTTACAGCAGCACTGCGCACAGCATCATGGACAATAAACTTACTAACCAGTACATGCGTCCCCTTGCGTCCCTTTGCTTACAGCAGCACTGCGCACAGCATCATGGACAATAAACTTACTAACCAGTACATGCGTCCCCTTGAGTCCCTTAGCTTACAGCAGCACTACGCACAGCATCATGGACAATAAACTTACTAACCAGTACATGCGTCCCCTTGCGTCCCTTTGCTTACAGCAGCACTGCGCACAGCATCATGGACAATAAACTTACTAACCAGTACATGCGTCCCCTTGAGTCCCTTTGCTTACAGCAGCACTGCGCACAGCATCATGGACAAAAAACTTACCAACCAGTACATGCGTCCCCTTGCGTCCCTTTGCTTACAGCAGCACTGCGCACAGCATCATGGACAATAAACTTACTAACCAGTACATGCGTCCCCTTGCGTCCCTTTGCCTACAGCAGCACTTCTCACAGCATTATGGACAATAAACTTACTAACCAGTACATGCGTCCTCTTTATGACCAATTGACTTCCTCAACCCAAACGAGCAGGCCACTCAGAAAACCAATAGGTGAAAAAGTTGCGAGAACAACGAACGTGAACATGCAGCGGTATACATCGAATTGAGATGGGTTCCTTCACAAGGAGGCCGTTACTTGTGTTCACTGAGTGAATAATGAACAAGTGGACGTGAACATACTACGGTGTACATCGTATTGAGTAGGATTCCATCATCGAGCGGCCGTTATTCGTGATGATTCCTATAAAATCCAATCGGGAGACTCAGTGATTACAGCGGCAGATTATGTCCGTCATCTCGCCCAAGTGAAGAACACTACCCAATTACTCAACCAATGGGTCTCTGTTTAAATACAATTATTGCTGCTTCCATCTGGCTTAGAAAATGTCCTCTGCTGAAAGAGGAAAAGTGCTTCCCGAAAAATGTATTGTTGAACTCCTCATTCAAACTGTAGTCACACACCGTCCAGTGTATCTGTAACGGGTTGATGGAAGGCAATGGCTGTGACTGCATAGGGCAGGAAGCACAGCCTGCATATTTATGTACTTGAAATGACACCATAAGATAAATCTTGCTATAAGGGAAATAACGAACTCGTATATACCAAGCTACAAAACCTCAAGCCCTCATTGCCCAATTTCCCAACAGTTCAAAATGCATAAGGCAAATAAAAAGTCACGGTGTGTGCTGTAAAATAAGCATCTTACAAAACCTTATTTGAAATTGCCATCGAATGCGATGAAGATTGAATGTTACAAATGTCAAGCATTTTTATGCTCAAAAATGTGGAATTGGCAATCTATTTCTTGTTACCTGATGAAATCATTTATTGAGCACAAAAAAATAGAAACGGTCTCAGTTTGCAGTGAAGGGTGTCATGATGCTTGATATCGACCCGATAGGAGGCAACTATGTTCGCATATCTGGTGTAACTCTTTCCACATTTTAGGTTATACTCTAAAAAATTTGATGAACAAGCCCAATGATATCCGACATTTTCTTTTCCACGAATCTGTCGCTCCCCCGTTTTCTGTGTCTGTCATTCAACAAGTGAGGCGAGGATGCAGCAGTCCCCCTTGCCAGGGATCCTTGTTATTTCAGCCCTGCCGCAGTCGCCTTCTATTGATCGCACTCTCTGAACACCAAGCCTCGCTACCAACCCACCATCTTCGCTCAATACTTGTCCCACTCAACATTCCACACATTTAAGGCATGAAATCCGCTTCTGAATCTCACGACTGAATTATAATGATGACATATATTCCGAGCAATTTCGACGTGAAGGGATGACACGAGATGCAACACGAAACAAACAGTGCGAAAGGGACTGTCGCTACGCATGCGCTGGTTTGGAGCAGGCATGCCATTTAGTGCAGTTGGGCAGTGCAGGAAGGATCTCGGTCGCTTGCTCAGGCTTCTCCGGTCTATCCATTACATCAATATACCACTTGTGACTACTCTAGGAAAACAATCATGTGATTTGTGTAGCAGAAATTCAAAATGAAATTATAATTGATTGAAATGGAGAATTCCTAAACGGATATTGACTACTATCTTCCGCCACTATGATGGATGGTTTTACGGAGCCATGAGTCCAGAGCGTTCCGGTCCATGAGGGACTTTTTTACACTGAAGACAGAAATTGTTCATCTTCGATTTACATGTAATTGAGGCAATTAACTAAACCAATTTAAGATGACTGCAGAAAAAAAGCTTTGCGCTGGCATCATGCTATGCCAGATGACCGCCATCCTATCGGGCGTGTCTCTTCTCTACTTGGCGGTCATCGTCGTCATTCCCTCCAAACATGAACTCGAATTGGGCTTTTCAACAACGCCCATCATGTGCACCACGGTTAAGGCAGAAGACATAGCCCTCAGGGAGCCCAAAGGAGACAAAAGGGATGAGTGTTCTTGGGGAACCTGCGGAGAATGGTGTCTCTCCAAAGGCACGGCGACCTGCATGCAAATTCATGTGGCCGCCCGAAGCAATGCTTCTAAGGTGACATTCCACGACTGTGTTGACATTTGGGATGACATGTGCTCGGCTCTAGACGTCAACTTGACTCAGGTCTACAAATGCAAGAAGGGCCAGTGTAGCAATCTGGATGGTCTCTACAACTGCAGCCGAGACGCCCACAACGAGTGTCGAGAGATCACTCCTGCCTTCACATGCAAGAAAAACATCAGCCACGAGACCATCTTATGTACAGAAAAGTGCGACGAGAGGCTAGGAGGAGTGTACGCTTGTCGGAACGGTGAATGCAACAAAGTGTTAGGTGTAACCCAGTACTGGAAAGATTGCAAAAGGAAGTGTACCGATCTGAAAATGGCAGATAGAAACACTGTGATATTCAGTAGAGAACGGCTGATTGCGACAACGTGTGACCGAGTGTCTTCGTCGACAGCCTCTGTTGATAATAACACCATAGAGACTATGAACACAGATACGGGGTGGCTATCAAAGAAAAAAGTGGCGTTTATCTTCTGCACGTACGTGAAAAAGAAAAATGGAAAAACCTCTTACGATTTGGTGATGGAAGACTGTTTCAATGCAACTGTGGGCGACGCTGTTAGGGTGACGAATGTGACGGACTACAGGGACCTCCTCGCTTACCACAGGGAGCTCACTGTGGAACCAAACAACCTCCTCATCAACACGGAAGAGGCTCTGAGTTTGATGAACGTCACCAAGTTATTGATCAACACTCAAGGGTGCTCCAACACCCTGAGCAAAGTGTGTAACGCGTTCTTCGAAGGCCACGCCACAGACGGTTTAGACGGGAGAACTGCTGACCGATTCCCCTGCTACTACACTGACAGGGACTACAGCTTCGTGGTTGGTGTGTACAACCCGAGGATGACGTTAGCCTTCCTCGTGATGGCCTCCGTTATCCCGGGTGGCCTGTTCATCTTCGCGTGTTTTGTGTTGTTCCTCTGCTCGAAGTCCGTGGGAGTCAACGACGAAGGGCACCTCCATCTGACCCTTCTCAAAGGATCCGGGAATGGAGGTAAACCTAAACGGGGCAACATCTACCACCGAGGAGAGTCTTCCACTCATTCGCCTCTTCTTTAGGAGGACATCGCTTCGGACAATAGCTCAGAAAATTATAGATAAAATGGATATGATACGACGGGTAAAATCAATTTTCTAGTTAGCCTGATTGTGAATTTGTTAAAATCAATTACACCACAAATCACAATCCTCACTTTTGTATCACTGTGAACTTGTCACCGTTGCGAAAGCTCACTTTTCATAATTCCCTTTGAGTATTTCCATTCAAATTAACCAAGAATGTTTGGACACTCCGCTATGCACTCTAAAAAATATGTCCGCACGATGTTTGCTTGAGGTAGGAAACGAAAATTTATAAAGATCTTAGTACGGCCCTTCACACGTACTTCAACAGTCACTCTTTGTGTTTAACACAATGTATTCGATGTGTAAGCAATTTTGACGAGAAGAGCATGCTTCACTTCATTGTATGGCATTAAAAGAACATACACACATAGCGCACCGTTATTTGATAATTACCGTTCACTCAATGTGCTTTCATGAATGACTCATGTTTAGTTACAAACTTCTAATGCTGTGTTTCGAATAAAAGTTTTATATTTTATGCTTGACTGAATTACAAACGTAAATATCTGAATGTTGAATTGATTCAGGGTTTACCCGGGTTATAGAGTTATTGTACAAAATTGTACACAAATAACGTATACGTCTTTGCCTGGTTGTAAGAAGTCAATAGTTACTTACATACAATTAGGGGAAATTGCAAACTTGTGTACAGAACATAACGTTCAAATCATATCATGTACGTTTACGTGAATAGATGTGCATACCGCAGTTGTACAAATGAGGGAACGAGATCAGTCATATAAATATATATTTTTTCAATACTTTCTAATATGAAACTACCTTGCATTGTGGTACCACCCCTTTGGGTCACTTCTGAATGTTTGTGCTCTGTAAAAATCAGCGTGGTTATATGATGATAAAAACTTTGAACGATAATTGAACTCTCTTGCCTTAAGAGACAGTTGAATGGCCCCTCACGGCACATATATAGATAAATTTACATG
>SDVV010032747.1:0-11385 GCA_016164225.1 Gammarus roeselii
TTGAAGTGGATTTTATAGTGTCTTTTATTGTGAGGTTTGAAGTGGATATTATACTGTCTTTTATTGTGAGGTTTGAAGTGGATATTATACTGTCGCTTATAGTGAGGTTTGAAGTGGATATTATACTGTCATCTATTGTGAGGTTTGAAGTTGATATTATACTGTCTTTCATTGTGAGGTTTGAAGTGAAAATAAAACCTTCTGAAATGGTCAAGCATAAACCGTAGATTATTTCTTTCTCCTCTCACGAATTTTGGCTCCAGAAAATTTCAATCATGTTGATCGCGACGAAGCGATGGTTTTTCAATTTAAATTAAAAAATGCACCGCAAAATCGGAGATTTATTTTCTCACTGTCAGGGCAAGAATGTTCATCAAAAATTATTGTGCAAAAACCCAAAACTTGTTACAAATACTTCGGCAGATTAAATAAGATAGCATGATAGACTGGTTTACTATAAATAAATATTATCGACTCCTAGCAGATGGCGTCACAATTTGCGATGCTGAAATTGTGAGATCCGGATCTTGCTGACTTTACAGCCCTGGTGGCGCACTGATCAAAAGCCTTAGCAACTACTGAAATGCGCACATTCTCTGGTGGATCTAAACTATATCATTGTTTCTACAATAAGCGTGCAGAGTGATATTTTGAGATTATAATAACCAATGTTAGAGCTAATCTTTTGGACGGGGAAAATCTTTACTATAAAATTAGAAATGGCATAAATGCCTAATAAATACTAGACATCGCTTAATATCTCCTTTTCCCTTCACTGGTAAAAGAAAATATTGTACAATACTTGAAAAAATGCATTAAGCTCCCATTTATGTACGGTGTTAGGAGCAGCCTTCAGACTTCCATGCTATTAAAGGCTCGTCGATTTGTATGTACAACATTAATTGTGGCACGAGATGGATGTTCTGCGTCATATGTCATTTATGCAGGTAATTATTTTTAATGCTGCTGCCCTTGGAAATGTTTGAAATTCCATTGGCAATACATAGGATAGGACGGGCACGAATAGTGTTGTTACCAGTGTATGGTAATCGAACATAGTGTGTTCGATAGTTCAATTGCGAAACAAATAATGACGTGCAGCATCATAAAAAAGCATAATTATAATAAGGGGTCAATTTTTCTATAGCAAATCCTCAGAGTTTAAAGCGAATCATTTCACAAGATGATACTGTTTCTTTTTGGAGAACACAAAGCTCACAGTTATTAACGAACATTTAATAGCTTGTGGTCTTACTGGTACAACATACTCAATTTGTGGGAGACTGGACCACCTAATCCAATGTCACCCTCACGCTTAGAACAAAATGGTTGTATATCAATACAATGCATACAACATGCGTACGAATTATATCCATTCGGTTTCTTCCATACGCACCAGCATTATTAACCCAAATACTGCAACATGCTGGAATGGCTATAATACTGACACCTATATATATATAAGTATTTCCACAATGCCCGCATAACAACAACTCTGGCATCTTTGATGAATCAGGCCGCCTGCTTGTCTTTGTAACTGAAAATTATATAAAACTTCTTTAGCAACCAAATTGAATAAGGATCAATAATTGATGTAACAAAATTAAATATTTTTTACGAATTGAATCAATAGGATTTTGTAGAAATCATAAAAAATGACGGTGATCTTGATATTCAGTAATAAACTTGTACAGTAGATGGACTCTCTGAGTTTTGCTGCTCCTTACTAATAGCAACAGTCTCTCATAAAGATCTAATGAAACCCTGGATTTCGCTGATATAAAATGAGTTGCAATAATTATTTTCATCTGTACATTACAAGGCAGGATCCAACAAATTTCTTAGTCACAGTTAAACCAACCATTTAACAATGAGTTAATGGAACGTTGTTTTTCAAAGTTTTAAGAACGACCATTCAGAAAATCTTGATAAAGCCAATATACTTAACGATCATTTTGAAGAGGATGGAGAGGATATAACTGATAGTTTTAATGCAAATGGAGACGACCACCTCAGATATCTATCAAAACAAAATAAGTGAATTCTTAATATGTTTTAACGGTATATTACCCCAATATTCAGGTCTCTAAGAAATTAAACAATATTAATTATTGCTGCATCAGCCTAATGAAGAAACAAATGACATATTATTTCCACTCTCCATTCAATTGTCAACCGGTTCCTAACACTAAGAATTTTTCATGATTTAAAAAAAAACTCAAAGTGACACCCATTTACATAGGCTGCCATAAAGCTGATACTGGAAATTAACCACCCATCTCGGTTCTCCCCCTGTTTTTCCAATTATATTGAAAATGAAACTCACACAACTATCCCCTTCCTTGGATATAAATAGTATCTTTGATGAAAACCAGTAGAACTTCAGATTCAATCGAAACGTAACTCAAGCTGTAATAAATCCCCTGCAGTACTTTAATAATCAAGCAGATCCAATCTAAATGGTACACTTTCTTTTAATTTTGGAACCCATGTGACTGAGGAAACCATTTGATGTTATTATGTTAATGGAGGTCTAATGGAATACGAAGAGCCGCTATTGATTGGCTTGCTTGATATCTGTTCAACCGCACACGATATTCATCTGTGATTGAAATACACGATGCCATGCTCAATATTAGTCATGGCGTTCCTCAGGGTTCTATTTTAAGGCCCCTTCCTTTTCTTAATTTTTAGTTACGATGTAGTTAGTTATTGTTGGCGGATGATTGTCTCTTATAAATTTGCGTCGCTTATTGCCTGCCACAATTAACAAAGAAATTGAACATGTTAATGAGTTGCTTAATGCCAACCGAATTGGAACTAATAGATAAAAAAAAAACAATTTTAGACTATTAGTTCATAGGCGTAAAATCTGCTTATCACTCACAAAATATGAAAATGACCGAATTCACAGCATCAAACTTTTTCGAGTATATTAGATAAAAATCTTACATTCATACATGAAAATCTTACAACCTAGATGTCAAGATGTGTTGGAATCCAAAATGTTTTAAATAGATGCAGCTCCCTCAATTTACCACACAAGCCCAATACGCCACATTGTTTCAGCTATTCATAGTTAATGAAATCAAAGTATGCTATGAAACATATGAAAAAACAGATAAAAATTTTGTAGCGCAAAAAGGAGAGCTGCAAGTGACCTCCAATTTAATTCGCGAACTAATCATCATTTTAAAACCACGAGTAACCAGAAACGGGAAGATTGGTATTATTTTCAAATTGAAATACACGCATTCAACCCATTTTACAGAAATCATGATCATTATCTATTCAAATCAATTAAGAACTTTTTGAATGTTCACAATCACTAGTCAAGAAACGCTAGTCACCTTAAAATAGATAGATATAAGTTCTATAAAATAGATTCAAAACTAAATGTAGTATTTACTACATCTGTGGTACAATTCGCAATTTTCTACCTTCGGTTTACCATCTAATTATCTTTCTGTTTTTCAGTCCGGAAGAAAATTAACACACAATTTCACTAGCCAAAATTGTTGTTCTTCCGGTTTGAAAATTTCGGTCAGTCTCTCAACCATGTCCGAATTTTTAACTTTGTTAGAAGCAGAATATTTTTTTTTCAACCACTTTTCCTCAATATTGCTGTTATATTTTCATTCATGATAATTGTCGCCCGTCCATTGATGTCCTGTGACGACTTGTCTAATTGTTATTCCAGTTGTGCCTAGGCTTATTCCCTTTCATTTTATTATTTTTTGTCTATATGGCTTAACAAAAAACAAAAGGTTACTACTGAAGGATTGATTTCACCAGAAGTTTTTTTTTATGAGAAAATATCATAACTGTTAGTCGACTTCGTAACACGAGAACTGCACAACCATGGTATTGTAAGCTGATTCAACAGTTGCAATTATTGCAGCCACAGCAACGCCAGCCTTGTGACCTCATTGTGGTCAGAAATGATCTCTCGGGAAACTGACGAAGGTCATGTTAAGGGCCCTCAACGCCGCAGCTTTAACCCTCATTCCTCATGCCCTTAATTACTCTGATGACCTTGATGAAGGAGCCTCTCGGTGCAAGCCCTCCACAAGTCCTTCAGAGACGATGGCTTTTGCTGTGCCATGACTGGAAGGCTGTGAAAGATGACATTCATCTTTTAGAAGGATGGATGACTCTTGACTGAGAGTCATCCACCCCACAACTCAATGAGCAATTATATTGATTGATCTGTTTCGTTTGCTACGCGATCAAACAATTGAACAACGAAGAAGAAACACACTTCAACAAAAGAAGACCAAGTCAAGCTCCACAACATAAACGGACCCAACACATCAAAAATTTTAAGCGAAAAACATTTGTTTTGTATTTTTTTCAAATTTGTATCGTTGTAAGGCCACACTTATTCATAGATATAAGTAGGCTATGAACAGACCTTTTTAAACGACTAGGATGTGCATTACCAGTGAAGTACCTTCATGAAATCTATTTGTTTGCACGGTTTCAATATTTTAAGTATTTGAATAATTGTCATGGAAGAATTAGGCATTTGTAACTTCGAGTGCAATAAAAATGCAATATAAGAAGACTTTTACTTATACGTAAGCAAGGCCTAGAAAGGTTGGAAATCGGTAATTAAAAGTGCAACGTGGTAAATGGTCCATGAGCGCAGTGTATAACTTCTTTAGTACATGTGCTGTCATTATATCAGTAAATTGAAAAACAATTAAAGTACTGTCAGTTGGGTTGATTTGTCGCCTCCTTCATAAATCAAACTGTTTCTCATTGTGCATAAACTACATCGTCAGGTCTATAGTTTATAAATCGTAAAAAATATGGTATTTGAGAAAGACCGTTAACTGTCTCAGCAACCATGGCCTCCAGGGTTGTGATAATTTGCTTGAAGTACCGTGGTTCTCCGTTTGAAGTATCATGTTTTCCAGACGTCTTGAAGTATCATGGCTTCCAGACGTCATTTGAATGATTTCATGATGACTCGACACGGCTGGTCGTATTGATTAGCGGGCAAATTTCAACGCAACAATTAAGTCGAAGTGCTACGTTTATTGCCTTCATCGCAAGCTCCCCAACGTTCTCGTTTGTTTGATTGTTTTTTTCATTTCAAGTTTGTTCAGTGAAGCAGATCATAGTCATGCCAAAAACAAAACTAACAACCAACTCTTTTCTCTTGCAATCGCAAAGTTGTTTGAGGAGTATTTGGGAGGCGATATTTGAATTGAAATGTAAATAAGTGAAAACAAAACTTTCTGACTTTGGGCGGATTTCTTTGTATTATTACACATTTACAAGATTCAAACTAACGATGGCAAAGACGTCCGCTGACCGATGCTATGGAGTCGTTAACGTTACGATGTTTTGATATGACCCGAAACTCAACGTATATTTCACGTGTATTTTAAATTTATATGATTTTGAACAACGACGTTGTTTTATCTTCCACCGCTTCACGGCACAAAATTGAATCAATTTTTTCTATGAAATAAGGTGGGACTTGAAATTTATAATGCAACACGTTATACGCCCTAAAATATTACTTTACAAGCCCTAACATGGACTTATTAACAACGAAACACAAGAACATTATATAGGTTCATATTTTATTCAATAGCAAGATTTAAAAGTGTGTTTCTGAGACTAGTCTTCAACCATATTTTCTCCAGCAACGTTTGAGAGAACAGGAATTTCAGGACCTGGCATTCGCTCTATAATAGAATTCACATTTTGTAATGGACACAAACAAGATTATTTTGCTTGTGGTAACAGGGATGATACTCAAATTGAGAATAAATGTAAATACTTTGCTGGTTTGTGTAAGTATGAAAGTGTCATTTACGAAAGGTCTGTTTTGCATTCATTTCAAAATGTGGACTATTTAATCGAATTCACAATAGCTCCTGCAATGAAATGCTATTTATTATTCCTTCGAATAATGCCACAACAAATAGGTTGTACAAACAAACTTTTAAATCATTCTGTAGATAAAAATAGGAAAAGATTTAATATACATGGTTTGAATACAACTTTATATACAAACGTATAGAGAGGGGGGCAGCATTTAGCAATAAAAGCCTATTTGTCGCATATCTGAAACCAAAAAACATTATAAAGAGCTAATTTGAACTATTTGTTGCATGATCTACGTATTGCTATCCTCGTCACCAGTTGTTATAACTTAAGATATTGTAGGCTGCGGACTTCTAGTCGAACAATTGGATTGGGTTGCATTTATATGATTTACTTGCAACTATAAAATTTATACAAGTGGAGAAAATGGGAGTTTAAGTTAGGTGTTAGGGGAGCGACACAGTGAAGCAACCAGTCGGTATCGGGGTCTAGTCAACACTGACCTTCTTAGACTGTCCCTTGCTGCTCCATACATTTCACTTCCGCGACAAGCGTAGCCTATGATGTTGTTGTCCCTGTACCGGGCGTTATCGTAATTGCTGTATGCGCCCAAATGATTTCCGTTCGCTTCAGATCATCTTGTTTGCCGCTCATAGGTTCTCTTATTATAAATTACCTTGTCTGACTATATTACCCGACCTTCTGCTTACCGTCTACTTGCCGGAAATCTCCTTCGTTACGCATTGCCATTGCCCAGGTATGGGAGACATGACAACTTCGACGACGCGTCGAATCATCAACAGATTAAACCCACTTCAATTCATCGCATTGTCTCTATGCCAGAGATTTCGGTTCAGAATCTGGAGAACGAGCGATCGAGACGGCTAGACTGCAAAAGTTTTAGTTACAGTGTGCATCGTTAATAGTCATTTCTTTCAAACTTTCAGATGATTTCAAGGGATTCGTTTGACATTTTCAACTTTCAGATGATTTCAGTGGATTCGTTTGACGATTCCAGCTTTCACATGATTTCAGTTGATTCGTTTGATGTTTCAAACTTACAGATGATTTCAGTGAATTTGTTTGACGTGAGAAAGCCTAAAATTTAAACCGCAATTCTTCGTGTAAGTTATTTTATCCACGGGCACCCAAAGTTGACGGTAAAAGAATGCTGTTTTAAAATAACTATTTCACACAGTACCACGAAGTAACTTCATATCTCTGAAATTAAGAAGCCTCTAATAAATAAACTCTTTGAAGGTATTGTCATCTTAATGTTCCAAATAAAGTATTTAGAGCAGTGACTATCACGTCCTGCGTATCAGATTACTATAAAGTCTCTCCTACTGAATTACCAGAAAACTAAAGGGCTGCATTTTTCCTAGAGAACTAAAAAGCTATGATTTATTCGTTATCCACTAGATGGGGCTACGATACAACGCGAATCGATGGACTAAAATATCTCATTCAAGTTGTGACCTCAGCCTGGTATTGACTATGCTAGAGGAAGGTAAAGAACTGCGACCTTCAAATCTTAAACGAAGCCGAGAAAGGGAGTAGCGGAGACTGGAAAATTGTAACGCTATATAATTTGTTTCAATATCGAAATGACCAAAACCAGGAATAACACGCACACTGACAAATAAAAGCATGTTGATTATCAGCTTTGTGAAACCATCTTGGAGCTATCATGTTTCCAGAACGTAACTCGTAAAATATACGCTATTTGAGTCCAAATTCTCATCATTAATGTTATAAAAGTATCGCCCTAAAAGTATCTGCCTAAAATACCTCTAGTTTAGGATCCATCATCAGTGATATGACGTTGGATTTACAAGATTTAGTAAGTTGAATAATAAAGAAACTTTAGACATGAAAAGTCATGTAGTAGTGATACAAGACTTTATTTAGTGAGTTAAAAACACATGTAAATAAATGTAGTAGTAATAGTATCTTTTCCTTAGTGTTCGAACAAAGTGCCACACATTAATATCGACGTTGGTAAATGCTGGTAGGCATGATACCCTGACTCTTGTTCCTAGGCATGCACAAGGCAATCCTACGGTTGAAGGTGAGTCATTTATAATTTACCCTTAATTATATAGTTATTATTTCTGGTCTAGCTGAGTATGAGGGCAAAGCACTCACCCACTGAGGAGAGGTAGAGCAGCATGAGCGGGATGCCCAGAAGGGCATAAAGGATCGTAGCGGCTCGACCTATGGCAGTCTGTGGCGCCACGGACCCGTATCCTGTAGGGAAGAGGAAAGAATACGTTGAGAACATAGACCAAGGTAGAAGCGAATCCTGTGAATCCAAGATATGTGATTAGCTTAAGCATTTGAGAATAACCAGCGAAAAAAGTACAGCAAATCCAACGATGATTTTGACTAGTAATAAGAAAACATGTATTTTCCGCTTACGTTGCTGGGCGAGTATATCATGATGTTGAATTAAGACATACAACTGCATAAGTAGGTAAACTTATCTGGCTGCATGCTAAATGCTAAAAATTATGATATATTTTTTGTATATTATCAAATTTAAACTCTGATACTGTCTTGATGTATACGCAGAGTAAATATGTTTGAACCACAATGTTTTTCTTCCCAGTCGGATGAATGCAAGCAAACGAACAGTGATCGAAGCTTATTACAAATGCACGCAGCGTTTATCCTCGTGTGCCACGCAATCTTCCTCATAAACTCCTCAGGCTTACTTGTCACGAATGCCTCAACTGTCTTCTCCGAATTTTATGTGGAATGAGACCGATGGATATTCATGTGCTCCATGGCTTGGTACCAGAAGGGATAGTACTCAGGGGACAAATCTGTTGAGTCCGGCGGCCAATGACGCTGCGTGTTTCGGAACATTACTCGATCGTTGAATTTCTGAGTAAGAAATGCCAAGCACTCAGCGGGAAAGAGTCAGCTGACACCGTTCTACAGAGAACAGTAAGAGTCAGCTGACACCGTTCTACAGAGAACAGTAAGAGTCAGCTGACACCGTTCTACAGAAAACAGTAATGACGTCGGGTCGCGATTTTCTTCACAGCCGAGCAGACTGTCCCTTCAAAACATGGTCCAGGAATCTTCCTTAACTGAACCGCTAAACCTGACTACAGGAAGAATACGCTCATCGGTGACCTCAACCCATGCCATCCATAGGATTGCTCGCATTAAACGATTTCTTGAGGATTCACTGAGGTCCTATAATAACAACTTTGGTGATTAGAAGACTGTTGCATGGCAAACCATTTCTCAACTGTCCAAATAATTTTCAGGATCATGACTCAGGAAATGCCAACCAATATTCAATGGCAGAAAGACTTGATTCCACGCTCGTTGACGGAAGAACTAGATCTTTGAGCGGCCGGTATCTTTGAGGGGCCGGTATCTTTGAGAGGCCGATATCTTGGAGGGGCCGTGCCACTTCCACTTTCTGCTCGTGGTATTTCAAACTGTCCCATAACATATGCCTAGCTTGTCTGAAGCTTTGTTAAGATATGCATGTGGGTTTTCGATGAATAACTGACTGGCTTTCCTAACTGTTTATTCTCAAGTCGGATCTTTCCTCGGTGCCGTTCGTGGGTAAGCAGAGGTATATTTCTGTCTTCTATCTACTACTGTATGTTCTGGACGTTTCTTGGATTCGTGGGATGCATTACTTTCCAGAGGCTCTTTGAATTTCTTCAGGTCTAAATCTTTCTCCAAACTCCTCTGGGATGAAACTCAGTTAATTGTTCCTTGCAGCAAGCAGAAACTCTTCGGATAACCTTGGCAGTCATCCTAAATTCCAAATTGACCAATAATAATAAATCCAACATACTACTAACTCAGCAGCATTGACTTCCATTTCTACTCTTTTTATTTTGTATGCAATCATTAGACTTGAGTATTTCGTCTAGTCTAATGATTGAGGCAGGATCAAATGTCATCCAAAGTGTTAGAAGAGTACAAAAAACACTTTGTATCCTACCGCACCCATTGTGACTAGAATGAAAACCAGTTCAGATCTCCTTATATGGCTTTGAGTTTGCAGGACACGTCATTTAAACATAAACGTACTGCTTCACAGTACATCAGCGGTCAATAGAAGCATAGACTGGATTCATTCCAGTGAGGAGACCTCCACACCTCTCACGTGCAGTGGAGATTGTTTTATGCAGTACTATAAAGAATATAAACAAATTTATTGTATAGTATGTATTAAGGATATTTGTCTCAGCGAAAAAGATGAAAAGAAAATGTATACAAGTGCCGTTTGGATACCCTCCAAGCCCCACCTCGCAGGGCTGGATAGTGCCTTCCCGTGATGGGACCTATGCACCGATTACAAAGGTTGGAAACTCTCTCCTCGTGAGGGGACTTCCACACTGGTCAGGGATGGATGCTCCCTTCTCGTGGGAGACCTCCACTCCGAAAACTGTAGGAACCTGCTGATTGTAACGGTAACCTTTTTCTTCTCCCGTCATCTCTCCTCGTCCAATTGCTGTCTTTTGCTCATTCCATTTACGTTCCTCCCTCTAATTTCCACCTTTCTTCGTGAAACCTTCATTTATCTCGTTTTCCCAGGTCCCATCATCCTGCAAATGTTTTAGACTTCCTAGGATTTCTCAAACACCCACTCAACTCTTCATTCATCTCTCCAGTGAACCTGCATTTTTTTCCTCTGAGCCTAACTACTCAGTGAATGTTACAGAAAATTCTAACATTTCTCCAGCTAAATCACCACCTGAATCTTTCTCTTCATCTCCACTGGGAACCTAACAATATTTTCTTACCCAAGCTCTCCCAATCCCGCCCATTTTCCTACACTTCCAGAGATTTCTCAAGCTAAAGTCTGCACCACGTTTTCTTTCCTTCTCCTCAACCGACCCATTATGACCACAGCTCCCTACTGATGCTCAACACCCTTCCTCACCTCCCCACCCTCCATCACCAATTCTCCGATGCCCAATGGTGGGTGAACGCGTCGATATTATTGGCCAGCTGGATATTGACTCAATTATCGCCAGCTGGTGGCGACAGATCAGCCAACAGCGCATTGAGCGTCCCAGGAGAATAGCCACCTGAGGGCAGGCGATAGAGACTGGCCTCCCATCACCAGCTGTCACTCCACCTGCCAATCTGGCCGTGGTTACGACTGAGGTATACTGTATTGCGGGATAAGGTAATTTTTGAGACTTTCTTAGCGGAAATTTCTTAAGCTTTTGTAGGAGGATAACGAGACTCTTTTGGTGGTTGGTGGCGTTGGCTGAGGTTATTGGTATAATGTGCAGGGAAGGGAATCGTCAATAAGGATATAGTTAAAATAGATGGGATAAGTTGTGTTGAAGTTTTCTTTTGTGAACGTTTAATAGTAGAGAAAAGATATTCAGTCACCGCTATTTGGAAGAATGTTCATATATATATATATATTATAGGTACACTTGGCTTGCCCCTCAGGAACTGTCACTTTAAAAATACAGTCAGTCCCTAATTTCCCACTGTGGGTTATTTCCTATTTTATATATCTATATAAATATATATATATGTGTATAT
>SDVV010032748.1:0-11385 GCA_016164225.1 Gammarus roeselii
GCATCCAGCATGCGGTGTGACGGTAGGCGTGGTGACAGCATCCAGCATGTGGTGTGACGGCAGGCGTGGTGACAGCATCCAGCATGCGGTGTGACAGCAGGCGTGGTGACAGCATCCAGCATGCGTTGTGACAGCAGGCGTGGTGACAGCATCCAGTATGCGTTGTGACAGCAGGCGTGGTGACAGCATCCAGCATGCGTTGTGACAGCAGGCGTGGTGACAGCATCCAGCATGCGGTGTGACGGCAGGCGTGGTGACAGCATCCAGCATGCGTTGTGACAGCAGGCGTGGTGACAGCATCCAGCATGCGGTGTGACGGCATACGTTGAGACGGCATGCAATTGCTGTAATGTGAACGTCACGCAGACATGCACTGCTCCGCGCCAACACATGGGACACTTTCTCCTGAAACACCTTTTAAGTGGTTGGATGATCGACGCGTGACTGGCACCCGAGTGACGAGAACGTGCGACAGTCTTATCAGTGCATGTGATGTGACGTGCAGCCTTCTCGGCAAAGGCTTCATGACGTGCAACCTTCTCAGCGCACGAGCGGTGACGTGCAACCTCCTCAACACAGGTGCCGTGACGTGCAGCTCTCTCAACATGGAAGCTGTGATGTGCAGTCTTCTCAGCGCTGGTGCGGGAACGTGCAGGCTTCTCAGTGCAGATGCTGTGGCGTACAGACTTATCAGCACAGGTGCTGCAACTTGCAGTCTATTCAGCACAGATGCTGAGACGTGCAGCTTTCTCAACCAAGGTGTTGTGACGGGCAGCCCTCTCGGCAAAAGTGCAGGGACGTGCAGCCTTCTCAGCGCAGGTGCAGACGTGTGCAGCCGTCTCAGCAATGATTTTGTGACGTGCAGCCCTCTCAGCGCACGTGCACAGACGTGCACGCTTCTCGACCCAGGTGATATGACGTGCAGCTCTCTCAGCGCAGGTGCGTAGACGTGCAGGCTTCTGGTGCAAGTATTGTGACGTACAGCCTTCTCAGCACTTGTGTTGTGACGTGCCGTTATGAACTTAAGCTTTTAAGGTTGTTCACTGCGTTTAAGGTGGAGTAAGGTCGTAATGATGACAAGAAATTTTCATCATATTATTTTGAATAATGTAACAATAACAAGTACACAGGGTACATCTCAAACAAGCATGAATCGATACTGTAACAAGAGCAGCTACAATTCAAGGTGTATGATTAATACTGTGTAACTGTTATGATATCTGAATAAGTATACAATTGCACGAACACAGAGACCCATAATTGTAAACGATTAAAATAGGCAAAAAGAGACGGTGCATTGTGAATAAGATGTGTATCTTACAGTGCCCAACCCCACACTGTCGGTCTACAAAAAGGTGCCCTGATTCCCAACTGGCTGCCACGACTGACAATCTTACATGACGAGAGGTGCCTTGTGCTACTGCGTGAGAAGAGAATCCTCCAATCAGGGAGCAGCCCCTCCGTTCGTCAACCTCTGAGGGGCGTTTCCCCCGAGTCCATATCTCTTACTGGCCTACAAGAAAATCACAGACTCCGACTCAATTTTTGTAATACATACAGGGCTATGAAGACAACAGAGAATAAACACAAGACCATGCCAAGCTGCTACCCTATACTGGGCATAAAACTGCTGATCTCGTTACAGGCACACATGAACCCCCCCCCCTTCCAATTGACGACGGGTCTTCGACGGTTAACCAAATCTAAGGGCACACATCTAATTGCTTCAGGAAGCAATTTTCGGGGGAGGTTACCCCTATACGGCCGCTCGCACCGTGAGAAACCCCAAACATTGTCTACATATTATAGGCGTAAAAACGGAGTGTTATAGCAGTGCTGACTTCTCGATCAACACAGGTGCTGTCACTAAGAGCCTTCTCAGGGCAACTGTTATGATGTGCAGTCTTCTTAGCACAGGGGTTGGAATTTGTAGCCTTCTCAGCACCAATACTGTGACTTGGAGCCTTCTTAGTGCAGGTGTCGTAACATGCGGGCTTCTCAGCGCAGGTGGTGTGACCTGTTGAATTTCGAGCACATATGAGGATTGAACGCTGCTGTTAGAGAACCAGGTGTACGTCCGACACTGATGATCCTGTTGAATAATTACCGGTCATGTTTTCCCTTATCGATTTGATGAGCTTGCTTAGATCTCGCGACAGACGAAGATTGTAACTCATTTCTTCATCATTTTATGGATGACTAACCTAGAACAGAATTCTAGACTGTAACGGTAAGCACTGTATAACTGCAGCGCTGTACCAACTGTGATTTCCCAACCCCATGTATTAGTGATTTCCCAACCCTTATGTATTCATGATTTCCCAACCCCATGCATGTATTCGTGACTCTCCCAACCCCATGCATTCGTGATTTCCTAACGCCATGTATTCGTGATTTTCTAACCCCACGTATTCTTGATTCCCACCTCAAAATAGACGTTGTCTATAAGATTTTTGATGATAATATTGTAAAATAAATTTTGTAACATGATATACGAAATAGCGAAACAGCATCAATAATAGCTGCCTACGACAAAGCCATCAATTACAATAACAATAGCAGCAATTACAGCAGCAACTTAATAGCAAGTTATAAGTATCACGAACAAAAGCCTTGGAAAATAACAACCACAACAACAACAGCAGCAGAGCGGTAATAGTGAATGGACGGAGGAAAGAAAGTCCTGCTGTGTGCGGACGTCTCGCAACACGTGATAAAAAGAGAGGAAGAGAGCATTTACACGATAACAAAACGAGAGAAGGGAGCCACGTAAAAAAAGAAGGATTTAATGGGTAATTTAGTGATTGAGAGAGGCAACGGAGGGGTAATTAGACAAGGCTTCGTATACACACAGCAGGGACGGACGTGAGGAGGATGTTTTAGCGCCAAGAGTGCTAACGATGGGACAAGAAGACGAGGAGGGATGTTTATGAGGATAGCTATCAAGTGTTTCGATGTATACAATCTGATGAAGGTGCCCTACAGCTTACTAGTGGTTCTTATTTTCTTATCATTTGATTGTCAATAGCTGGTTACATGTCATTATTCCCCAATTATCTTGTGGCTTCAGGACACTTATCAAAAAGAGCAGAGAGCGCTGATGAACATGTAATACGGAGAACAACAGGACAAAACATAGGGAAAACTGCTAAATTTTTGTAGGTGTTGATTTTAAAAAGTTGGTGCGTTGGCGAATTTTATTTCTGAACTTAAAAGTCAAATTTTGACTTGTTAAATGAACCACCTCCGAGAATAGGAACGCTGGAAAAAAAATCTCCACAAAAGTGTTGTTGAAAAGAATGAGGCTACTTCTCCATGAGCAGACAAATACTGTCCTACCAAGAAGCAAATAAATTCTTGAGTATATCTGTTTGCGTCTATCCTGAGTTAACATGTGGCAACCTTTAGAACACACTAAACAAAATAAATAAATAAGAATAACAAAGTTTACTCATACACAGATGGTATGTTCTTCGTTTGAAACAATAAATTTATCCAAATTAAATTTAAAATAGGTAAAATGACAAGCTTAGAACTTGTAACCAAGTAGTTGAAGCTGTGTGCAAGCGGTAGGAAGCCATTTTACTATCCTAGCTAGACATACGAACACGACTATTGCCTAAACATGACATGACCAGAGAGCTATACGGGTAAATTTTAATGTACACCGTAAATATGCACAGTATCCTGTTGACCAATATCCTGGTGTTGCGATTTGACACGGGGATCATTTATATGACAATTAGGTAAAGTGAGATATGCTAATTCAGCAGTACAGCGCCTAATTTATTGGGTAGCAAAGAATGCGACGGTATGAGTGGGTCTATGCGAGACAGAGAGTCGCTGACAAAAAAAAACAGAGAAAGTATTATTATTAAAATATATAATCAAATTAAAAAGGTTTCTTCGTACACGAGTGGGGTGTTATTCTCGTGGAACATTGAGCCCCATAACGTGTCACGACGAAAGAGCTGTCAAGGTAGGTTTGAGGTGCACAATGAGTATGCATTATATCCTAATGAGATAAGGTGTTGGTATTTGACCTTGGAATCTTTTGTATAGTAGTTAGTATGAATTCTGTAGTTCAAGCCCACAGCCCAATTAATTGAACAGCAAAGAGCGTGACGGTATGGGTGTGTCTATGTGAGTTAGAGAACCACTGGCACAATAAACAACAATGAAATAAATATATTTACATTTGTTTGATTTCATTCATAGACCGGTGTGATGATTTTTGTGTCACGGTAACAGAATGCATACTTACACACGGAGAAACATATGTAACTAGATTACATATAAACAATGCATACATATGCACAAATACACGTAGAATGCCTATTGAACAATAAAATAGATAAATATGCACAATCAGTCTGAAGTGCGACTATTGAGAGGCGGGACCATCAGGTCGGATTAGGTGACAATACAGAGTCCATCACTGCGTGTAGGCAGTCTTTATTCGTATCATCCGCCAAGTACAAGTGTCGAAGGGTCTTGGTGAGTGGGTGGGCCTTTGTGAGTTGGGGAGCTCATATACAGATGGAATGGTATTATTGTACCGTCATAAGTCTATACATAGATATTCACACATTTAGGATTCATATGATGGATATAGAAATTTGAAGTACATTGATGATGGGTGCGCGAATTCAAGTACATATAATGATGGGTCAGGACCTTATGGCGTTTATCACATCGTGTAACTGAGTGAGTGAACTTTTAGCTGAGCATGAGTATCACCTTTTCCGAAATATGGAGAGAAAACGAAAGAATAACCTAGCATATTTAAATTACATAATAAATAGGCGATCCATCCTGATGACACATAGCATTGCGATAAGATATCATGTTTTTATGACGTAATTGGTTGAATATCTGCCTGATACGTGGGGAGGCAAAGGTTGTCTGTTAATGTGTGGGTGTGAGTTGCCATACATGCATGTGTGATCCGGGCCGGGCATATTTAAAGCAACGCTGTGCGAGAAGATCCCTGTCTCTGTCTTTATACGTGACGTTAAATTACACGCTCTGCGGAAATGCGAAAGTAGTGATAATGAATCTCCTTGTATCTATCACTATCGGGGATGAAACAGAGTCGTGTTAACAGGGTGATAGTGTTGATGCTCTGAGCGAGCTGGAAAATATCGTTTTACGTTACCAGTTCCATGTTAATCGTCATCAATTGTTTGACTCTGCCTGCCCCTGCCTGCGGGCAAGCAATAGAGTGGTACATTTCTGCTTGAAAGAAGATACGGTTGCGCAATTCCGTATGTCAGCTGGTAGCTTGTTGAAATAAATAATAGTGTGCACAACGCACGCATTCTTTATCAGGTTGCAAAAGGGAGAGGAAAACAACATGACACGATTTCAACACATGCCTGAACGGCAAAATGCGTTGCGCATATCAATAATTATCACTAGCATTATCAATGTTGCCACAGACCACCCTAGCGAGCGAGCTCCCGCTAGTGCTAGACGAGATTTCTATCTGAGCGAGGTATCCTTAGATTTTCTATTAGATGACGTCACTAGACACTCGTTGGATCTGAACGATTTTCTATTAGATGGCGTCACTAAATGTTGTTTGAATCTGAAAGAGATTCTCTTAGAAGGTGCCTCTTGACAAGGATTTAATCTGAACGAGTTTCTCGTAGATGGCGCCACTTGACGCAGTTTGAATATGAGCAAGTTACCATTAGATTGCGCCACTTGATGCTGTTTGAATCTGAGCAAGTTACCATTAGATTGCGCCGCTTGACGCAGTTTTAATCTGAGCAAGTTACTATTGGATTGCGCCAGTTGATGCAGTTTTAATCTGAGCAAGTTACCATTAGATTGCGCCACTTGACGCGGTTTCGATGTGAGCAAGTTACCATTAGATTGCGCCACTTGACGCGGTTTCGATGTGAGCAAGTTACCATTAAATTGCGCCACTTGACGCGGTTCCGATGTGAGCGAGTTCTCCTGATGGCGTCACTAGACGTGGTTGGAATGTAAGCAAGTTTCCATTAAGATACGGCCTCCAGACGTGGTGTGACGTCACGGGCTCCGCCTCTTGCTTTCTCCGAAGGTGCTTTAATGTAGGCCGTAATTTTACCAATTACGGCTACAAGTGCCCACTCCAGGGCGCGTAGTGGGGAGGTGTTTTCACTAGTGTACTCGCTCCGGATTACGAATGGGTAGAGACGAATAAACAGGAGCAGCTAAATTTGCGTTTGTTACACAACTTTATTCCTACTGGGTAACAGTTGATATTGATTAATAACTGTCCAATAACATCGTGAACACGGCAAGCAATTTTGTAAATGCTCCGAATACAGTGAATAAGTTTTCATAAGCCAATATAAATAAGGTGACTACGTACGAATACACATACGTGTGCTCACACTCCGCTCCGTACAGTGCATTATACAGTTATACTCGGGTGCCTGAACTGTTCAGAGGTGAGGCTATTCTTCGTTACAGGGTCAACAAGGCGATGAGGACCATTATACCGGTAAAAATTTGTTTTACCGGTAAAGATCGTTGAAGAAATTCTGCCTCGTCATTTCTGCATCAAAATTTATGTACAAGCATTTCTGCATCATCTTTTCTGCAACAACACATCTGTCTCAACGTTTCCGCATCAAAATTATGGCATCAATATTTCTGCATCAACTTTTTTGTCTCAAAATTTCTTCAGCAACTTTTCTGCATCAACATTCCAATAACATGATTTCTCAATCCTCTTTTCGGCATCCATATTTCTGCATTACTTTTCTTTCACAACATACTTCATTCGGCCATCCAACGAGCATAACACGCAGTGCTTAATATATTGGTAGGAATCTTTTTCCTATGATAATATTAATACAATCATCATGCAGTCCATGCCATGTCTTCTGTCCTTATTGATGATTATAGAGGGGATCAGATGCTCTAATGTATTGAGGGGTTGCCATTAAAGGGGATCAGGTGCTCTAAGGTCCTGAGGGGTTGCCATTAAAGGGGATCAGATGCTCTAAGGTATTGAGGGGTTGCCATTAAAGGGGATTAGATACTCTAAAGTATTGAGGGGTTGCCATTAAAGAGGATCAGAAGCTCTAAGGTATTGAGGGGTCGCCATTAAATGGGATCAGATGTTCTAAGGTATTGAGGGGTTGTCATTAAAAGGGATCAGATGCTCTAAGGTATTGAGGGGTTGCCATTAAAGAGGATCAGAAGCTCTAAGGGATTGAGGGGTTGCCATTTAAGAGGATCAGAAGCTCTAAGGGATTTAGGGGTTGCCATGAAAGGGGATCAGATGCTCTAAATTATTCAAAGGTTGCCGTTAAATGGGATCAGATGCTCTAAGGTATTGAAGGGTTGCCCTTTTTTGTAATTTTTATTCTGTTATTGTCTTCAAGTCATTACAGCTTTCTAACTCATGCGGATGCTAAGGTCATCCTGGCCGTCAGCCGCTCATTTTTAATATGATTACTAAAGCAACTCAGGTGTATAGGAGCTACTGTCCCGCACTAAACACAGCAGGATGTTGCGTAAATAGTTAGCAAGCTGACCATGCTCCAAAATTATCCTTCTACGTGGTATGAGGTATATCCTCGACCTTACTCCTCGGTCTCTGTTTGCCCTAGAGGTCACCTTGTAGCAGAGGTTCTCACAGCGGTACCGTGGATCTTGCAAGAGGTGTGTTTGTACTTCAATCGGGGTTCAATCGTTAGGAGAACATGCTGCCTACTTGGCTTCGATAAAAAAAAATTCTTAACGCAACTTCCAACCCTGAGGACAGGATCGAGTTAAATAAAAACCACACTGAACTGCTCGATGTATGAAATCCGGATGATATATTCCATTTGTGGATTAGTTTCCGTGAGTGGACGGATTTCACGGCAGATGCTCTTCAGGCCCAACAAAGTAACCCTTAAAATAAATATAAGAACACAAGTTCAATATAAGTACAATGACCAGAAATGGTTCTCGAGAAGAATACATGAATGGATTTTTGATAACTCTATAGAGTAGAGTACTATTTCTGACAGCTAACAAGTGTGTTGATGTTCAGCACTTTTTCGGCACAATTTCGAAGTGTTTTAGCTGCTCCACGAACTCTGCTAAGTCCATGGGAGAGTCGTGCTTAAGCAATTGCATTTATTTAGTGCTGAGTTACCATCTTTTCCCCTTTCTTCTATTTCAAGAGCCAGCCGCAGCGGCGCGTATTCCTTCGCCCTTCTTGGTAACGATGATGCATGCTGGCCGTCATATTAAAATGCTTCGTGTTGAGACCATCATGTGAGTGAATAGCAAGCAGAGGGAGGAGGTGGTCTTGCAAGAAATCAATTATGTTACGCAACGATAACCTCTGGCCAGTGTTGGGCATCATATTGTATCTAGTAATTTTTCAGTTACTTTGTCCAGAATCTCACCCAGGAAAGTGGACAAAGTATTTATTACTTGTGTCTAGATATAGTGTCGTGCCCCCATTGGGTACCTCTTGGGATGTTATACACCGTTGGTTGCTTGCCCATGGACGGAGGTTTGATGTGACTAAGCTGGGCCTGTTATGGACCATTGCTGAGGGTTACGCGTGGAAGAGAACGGACTTTTGCTTCTGCTTGGTGACGGAAGCCCAATAAATCTATGTTGAACATCCACTGAAAAAGGAGGTTGTGAAATCAGCGAATGCTAAGGTTCCATTGGGGTGAATAAAAACACTTTCCCACCATCAGACGAACATTTTTAGAACAATTTGGAATTATTACAAACTTTTGAAAGTATAGGTTGAACTCATTAAAGTATTTCGTATTATTCGTTTTGCATTTTCTAAGAGCTGATAGCATACTTTTTTTTATCAGACTTAATAACAAATCAAAGCATGATGTCACGGCGAGGTCATCATTTCTGCTCGTCGTTACCTGTAGAAGAGAAGCAGTTAAGCTGCTTATGGGCGGTAGATCTGATTGGCCAATGCAAAACCAGGACGACAAGGACCTCACAGTATTTTACAATCTGTTTCGTTTTGCATTTTGTCATTCAAACAGTCACCCGTGTCGTCTTGTGTACTACTTTTTTTTCAATATTGTATTATACTATCAATTCAAATAATAACCATATTTAGAGTTGCGAGAAAAACGTAAACTGTTTATAGTGCGCATTTACAGAGTAAACATTGTCGTGAGACCTATACTCAGAGCAACGTTGTGAGTACACAATCTTGCGACGGGGGAGTCGGTGCCATACTATTTTTAGAGTATAACATCCCCGCGGGGGAGATTGGCTTTCACATTAGTCACATTAGTTGCCAAGCCGACATTATGGAAAAGTGGGACTCTTCGTGGAATAGAACGTACAACCTCACGGTCGCGATTCTAGCACGGATACTATTACACCACACGAGTCTAGCACGGATACTATTACACCACACGAGTCTAGCACGGATACTATTACACCACACGAATCTAGCACGGATACTATTACACCACACGAGTCTAGCACGGATACTATTACACCACACGAGTCTAGCACGTATACTATTACACCACACGAGTCTAGCACGGATACTATTACACCACACGAGTCTATCACGGATACTATTACACCACACGAGTCTAGAACGGATACTATTACACCACACGAGTCTAGCACGGATACTATTACACCACACGAGTCTAGCACGGATACTATTGCACCACACGAGTCTAGCACGGATACTATTACACCACACGAGTCTAGCATGGATACTATTACACCACACAAGTCTAGCACGGATACTTTTACACCACACGAGTCTAGCACGGCTACTATCACACCACACGAGTCTAGCACGGATATTATTACACCACACGAGTCTAGCACGGATACTATTGCACCACACGAGTCTAGCACGGATACTATTACACCACACGAGTCTAGCATGGATACTATTACACCACACGAGTCTAGCACGGATACTTTTACACCACACGAGTCTAGCACGGATACTATTACACCACACGAGTCTAGCACGGATACTATTACACCACACAAGTCTAGCACGGATACAATTACGAAACACGAGTCTAGCACGGATACCATTACAAAACACGAATCTAGCACGAATACTATTACACCACACGAGTCTAGCAAGAATACTATTACACAACACGAATCTAGCACGAATACTATTACACCACACGAGTCTAGCACGGATACTATTACGCCACACGAGTCTAGCACAGATACTATAACAAAACACGAATCTAGCCCGGATACTATTACAAAATACGGATTTAACACGGATAATATTACACCACACGAGTGTAGCACGAATTCTATTACACCACACGAGTCTAGCACGAATACTACTACACCACACGAGTCTAGCACGAATACAATTATACCTCACGAGTCTAGCACGAATGCTATTACACCGCACGAGTCTAGCACGGATACTATTACACCACACGAGTCTAGCACGAATACAATTATACCTCACGAGTCTAGCACGAATGCTATTACACCGCACGAGTCTAGCACGGATACTATTACACCACACGAGTCTAGCACGAATACTATTGCACCACACTAGTCTAGCACGAATACTATTACACCACACGTGTCTAGCACGAATACTATTACACCACACGAGTCTAGCACAGATACTATTACGCCACACGAGTCTAGCACAGATACTATAACAAACCACGAATCTAGCACGGATACTATTACACCACACTAGTCTAGCACGAATACTATTACACCACACGAGTCTAGCACGGATACTATTACACCACACGAGTCTAGCACAGATACTATAACAAAACACGAATCTAGCACGGATACTATTACAAAATACGGATCTACCACGGATACTATTACACCACACGAGTGTAGCATGAATTCAATTACACCACACGATTCTAGCACGAATACTACTACACCACACGAGTCTAGCACGAATACAATTATACCTCACGAGTCTAGCACGAATGCTATTACACCGCACGAGTCTAGCACGGATACTATTACACCACACTAGTCTAGCACGAATACTATTACACCACACGTGTCTAGCACGAATACTATTACACCACACGAGTGTAGCACGAATTCTATTACACCGCACGAGTCTAGCACGAATACTACTACACCACACGAGTCTAGCACGAATACAATTATACCTCACGAGTCTAGCACGAATGCTATTACACCGCACGAGTCTAGCACGGATACTATTACACCACACTAGTCTAGCACGAATACTATTACACCACACGTGTCTAGCACGAATACTATTACACCACACGAGTGTAGCACGAATTCTATTACACCGCACGAGTCTAGCACGAATACTACTACACCACACGAGTCTAGCACGAATACAATTATACCTCACGAGTCTAGCACGAATGCTATTACACCGCACGAGTC
>SDVV010032749.1:0-11385 GCA_016164225.1 Gammarus roeselii
TTATATCCTAATATTTGTAAGAGAACGTGTTTGCATACAAATATTGAAGCAATTGGCAAGATAAAGTTACTGTCTTGTTTGTTGAGAAAACCTGGAATATGAACTTTTTCTTCTTCTACAATTTATCTGTGGATGAACAGGTTACCAAAGTTTGGCTCATTAACAGCAGACGAATTCGGAAAACTGTTATAATATGTGTACCGTTACGATTACTGAAGATATATAATGGAAATGTGGATATGAATTTACATTTAATTAGTGCTTCCAGGTGATTATTGATGCGTTGAGATAAATTTCACAACTTCTCTTCCATCAACTCCAAAAGTTGTTTTTCACTTGGTCACAAACACTGACAGAATTATTTTAAGGAATTGATATGAATTTCATCCGCACTCGTCTCAGTTTTCCGTAAATCACGTACAGACTTTTCACAGCAGCCTTCAGTTCAATGTGATCAAAGAATGGTCGCGATCACTTCTCACATCTTGTAAAAGTGGCGGAATGAGTCCATTATTATGCTGTGCGCTGAAATATGTTTTTAGAATGTGGGTTCTCCCATTTTGAACTAGTTTTATTTGTATGCTACTTAAGAATACTTAATCCGCGAAGACATGATTGAAAGGCGAATAAACATTTTAATAATGGTTTAGAATTACAATGAGTGCTCCTTGGTGTGACTATATTGAACAGTCAGCTCTCCTTACGGGTATTCGCATTTTACGACGTTGTGTGCCCTAAAAGCACAAACAACAGCTAATCCGCTCAAACATTTCAAGTACTTGCTTGTAATCAATGAGCCCACGTAGCATCAGCACCAAAAACTGTCATGTGCTTATTAACCTCAGACAGCGACCATCTAATCTCACAGGGTCAACTACATGTCAAAAATATCGGCAATATTCCACTACATGCTAATATAAGTGTTCACGTAAAAGTTTACCGTTTACGAACGTCAATAAAAAACATAGTTTGATGAGTTTCTGCTCGAATTGTTAACATCCATGTGCAACATGGCCGAGTATCACTATTTTGTTTCGATAGCACGATCTTCTCAGTGCCTCATTGTTGCCCTCCTGTGCCTCCCAGGTCTATGCTACCCAAGTACAATAAGTTGATAAGTCAGCCTTCCAACAGTCTCAGATTTGAACGATAGAATTGCCACTAAGTACTCTTATTCAATACAGTAGACGTCATAAACATCTTTCCTCCCTGTAGCTATATACCATGCTATATATTTTTACAATTAATTTTGGTTTTCCGTTAAAAAGGTTTACCAACGAGTAGCCTCATAATTTTTTTCTGTTCAAGCATAGAATGAATGGGTCTATAACTCACGTTTCATGTTTTCTTATATAATTTTTTAATCTTCTTCTGTGTTTGTAACTTATGTTTCTTGTTTTCTTTTATACTTTTTTTATCTTCTGTGATCTAAGAATGGTGGCACTCTGGAGCCATGACATGTCTTCTTCCAATGGATTAGATAACTCTTCAAGTACTGTGGTTGTGTCTATAACTATAACTCATGTTATAGTCTATAACTCATATTTCTTACAGATACAGACACTAGGATGGGGCACTAGGCCGCATCCCCAGAAATGGGGGTGGCCGACGCTAAGGCACACCCTCATACGCTCGCACTCACACAACGTAGCCCTTTTGTGCTAAAGGGTCCGGCCAGTACCCCCGCAACATACACTCTGGGTCACGAGTGCAGTCAGAGGATCCGTTGTCAGCAGCAGGGCCCGACAGTTTTCACTGGTTTACCCCCACCGCGTCACTATGGCCGGGCTTCCCTCACCCACGACCATCCCGACAGCGGGATGCCAAGGGCGGGAAAGCGCATCAGAGCAGCGTCCAAATCAACCATTCTCCACTCACGCCTGTTCATTGCACGCTCTCTCGCCACCTCCACATTCATGTCTCTCCTTCCTAACGCCTGCTTCTCACCATCCATCCACCCAAACTTCGGTCTACCTCTAGGCGTGCAAGCACTCGCCTCCGCATTCATCACCCTTTTTACCAATCTCCCTTCATACATCCTCTCCATGTGCCCGAACCATCTCAGAACACGCGAATCCACTTTGTCCTCCAACTTCTTTACAATCCCTGTTCTGATTCAAACCACGTCGTTGGTGATCAGCGTTACTCCAGTCATGCTCCTCAAACATTTCATCTCGATAACATTCAGCCTTCTTCTCTCCTCTGCTCTCACCCCCCAAGTCTCAGCTCCGTAGAGCACAGTTGGGACAACAACAGCCTCATACAGCCCTCTCTTTGCTTTCTTGTTTCTTATATAATTTCTGAATCTTCTTCTGTGATCTAAGAATGGTGGCACTTTGGAGCCGCCATGACGTGTCTTCTTCCAATGGATTGGATAACTCTTCAAGTAGTGTGGTTGTCAGTACATAGTGACTTGTGTCTGACACAATATTGTGTCCAAAAAAAATCATTACTTTGTCCGAGTCCTGCAGGGAAGTTTTGGACAAAACACTCTGCAAACGTAGTTGCCAAACGTCGACAGTAGCTAACTTTTTTACTGCTATTTTTTGTATCCTGTATATCATCACTCAGTCTCACACTACCGTTTCAAGTGTTTCAAGACTTCTGTGTACAACGCCATGACAAGATTTTTGTCAACAATTTCGAAGTTTCTCAGTGTTTCAACTAATGATAGTTAAGTGCGACCACTTAACTTGCATGGACGGGTTGATCTCGCTTGAAACCTCAGCGCCCATGGCGTAATATCATCGATGAAAAGAATCGAGTAGACACCAGAAGTGATGCTGGTGTCCAGTTTTCTTCCATGCATGAGTGCTTTAGCACAAAAAGGCTATGTTGTGTGAGTGTGAGCGTGTGAGGTGCGCCATGCCGTCGGCCATCTCCTTTTCTGGGGGATGCGGCCAAGTGTCTGTATCTGTATCATGAGTGCGTTCGAGTAGAATAGCTTTGGTATGTATGTATAGATATACAGCAGTGTCAGGTGGAGGATAACATAGATTAGGTGGTCTCGTGAGGGAAGGTTCCTAGTATCCCCACCCACACGACGGTGGTGTATTGTTGAGACTCGACTTTCCACCGCAGCTCCTGAGACAGGCGCTGCAACTGAAAACGTTGTCGTTTTTTTCCATTTCGTTGAAACTTTAAGCATTGCCTTATCATGCTCATAGGGACCATTTGTCCAATTGTCGAGATTCTTTAATGAGCCAACGCCTGCTGCAGTCATTCAGTACCGAGAACCTTGAATAACTTGTCAATGAGTTCTTTTGAGTAGGCCTGCGCATGCAATTTCTAGTCTCGTTTAACGAATAACACAGCGATGGGCTGTTCTTCTAAATCCTGTGGCAGTAGCATGATGTATTGTCAAGACTCTCATTTGGGTAACATTTGATTCAAAATCTACCATCAGTAAAGAAAAAGACATCACGTGGAATCGTTCACTCCTTGGATGGGGAGTGAAGATACCTTTCCTATGGATACAGATACAAATACATACCTCAGGCCTAATTCCTCAAAAGAATGGTGGCTGATGGTAGAACGCACTTCACACTCCTCTCATGCACTCATACACATATCAAACTTTAGCCCTTTAACGCTAAAGGGTCCGGCCAGAGCTCCGCAACACTCACTTTGGGTCAGGAGTGAGGGCCGAGGTCAGTGTAATCAGCTGGGCTTGACAGCTTTCATTGGTGTACCCATTCTGCGCAATGGTTGTCGAGCCCTTTTCTACTCACGTTCATCCCGTTTTTCAGCTAGATGCCAAGGGTAAGAAAGCGCATCAGAGCGGCGTCAAAATTCATCCATTCACACTCATTCTCCACTCAAGCCTATCTAGTACACGCTCTTAAAACTTTGATCCAATGCAGTCGTGTTCATCTCCCTGCCCACTCCATCCATGTAGAGATTGAATAGTCTGGGAGGCTTAGCACTACTTTGTCTCAGGTCCATTTTCACTAGGAATTAAGCATTCGCCTTGCTCCCTACTCCTAAAAATGCGCTGCTGCCAACATAGAAACTCTGTATCGCTCTTAAAAATTTCCACCCACTCCATACATACAAAACGGGTGCCACAATGCCTCCTCGTCGACCTTATATTAGATCTTTTCCGGACTCATGAAGGCCCTGAACATCATTTCTCTTCGTAAGGTACTTCTGACGGACTTGTCTAAATGCAAAAAAACGAATCTGCACGCACTTAACCACTTCTAATGTCCTATTATTCCTCGAAAATCGCACTATCGTACTGCCTCTTCTTAATAAACACTCTACCGTACAACTCACTACCACACTTAACTAGCTGATACCTCTTGAGTTACTGCATTCTTATTTATCACTTTGCCCTTGAACAATGTAACCACTGTGCCCCTCATTCGTTACCACGCCCGACAATAAACACAGATTGAGTAGCCTCAGCAACTAATCGACTACCGGTACTCCACCCCTCTTTAGAAACTTAGTCGCAACACCGTCCAATTCAGAGGGCCTTCCTGCTTTCATCACCTCTTGTTCCTCTTCTTAACTATTACCCGCACCAATGTTAGCCTCTCAGACATTCCCAATATTCAATCTCTCTTCAAAATACTCAGCCCTCTTCCATACGTCTTCACTCTCCAACAACAACCGGCCATTTACATCTTTCACTACCTTCCCCTTCCCCGTCTGCCTCTTCCTCCTCTCTCTACAGGACATCTTATTCTCTTCAAAATTCTTGTCCAACTGCTCATTACAAATAGTATCAGCATTCCTCTTTGCTCTTCTCACACAATCTTGAAATTCATTTCAATTTTCTTTATAAATCTCGTATGCCAATACCGACTTTGTCTGGAAACACTTCTCAAAAGCTCTTCTCTTCTGCGCTACCACCATTCAAACCTGATCGTTCCACCCCACGCCACCCTTCCACCTACACCCTCCCACACCACGCATCTTTCACCCATCTAAACACCACATCTCTGAACGTCTCCTATACTTCAACATATCCCATGCCCGGTCTTCTCCCAGTGTCGTATACCTCTTTCAATGCCTGCTAGAACTCAGCTCTGCTTTGCCACGTTTAGTTTGCTTACCTTCACTGCCTCTCTTCCTTCTCTCACTCTTCTATTCCTCTTCCACCACTGCTCCACTTTCAATCATCTATTTAGCCAGTACTCTACCATACCCTCTCAACACCAGTACTTCCTCGAAATCAGTGCAAAATCAATGCGCGCTCTTCATTACTGCACCATGGGCCATCCTTACCAATGTGTACCTGTGGATATCTCGCTTCTTGAAAAAGCTAATCCAACCACCAGCTCCTGCATATGCACAAACCTATCAGGTTCTCTCCACATTTATTTCTCCCTGGAACGGTATGTATCCCTACCACATTCTCCACCTCTGCGTCTCTAATTGACCTCGAAGATACTAAATACACTATCATAGACTTATCCAAAAATTGCTTCATCTACTTCTCACTCCTCCCACTACCTGGTCCGTAAGCGCTCACTAATCTCCATTTTTCTATACCTAACTTAACCTTGTCCCACATGAATCAAGAGGTCGTTTCCTTCCACTCCGTACCGCCACTTGCGAGCCAATCTCTCAATAACAACGTCTCGCTTTTTCATGCCTTAAATTCCTCCACACCCGACTTCCATCCACTTACCACACGCCAAACTCAAATTCGACCATAACTTTCAACTTCGTCTCAGTCAGCGCCAGCACATCAAACTTTTCTCTTAAAAACATTTCGCAATTCACTCTCCTCTTCGCTTTATCCCTACTACAACCGCACACATATAGCAAATCTAACATTAGAGTCCGGGAAGGCATGAGCCTCTTCTTCCCTCGCTTGCCTTGCCATCATTGGAGTAATAATTTACAGATGAAAGGATCCCTATTCCCTTCGTTTCGTCCATCGTAGTTGCCCCCTACTACACGCATGGCGTCCGGTAGATGTCCCCTCACCCTCCACCACAAGCGAAGATAGCGTCGCGGTATTTTTGTGGAAGATCCTCTCGAGAAATTGCCTACGAAGTAAACAAATTCATGTAAAAATACATTTAATCATCGAATGAGTTCAGTCACTCTGAAGCACAACAGCATGATCTCCTCTTTAAAGCCATTTATTTTCACTTATTAGCATTCAATAATATCGAATTAAAATTCACAAACCTTATTCAATTACACTAACACAACTATTAAGACATGATTTGAGACAAGCCGAGATGAGCTGTGATGAAGGGACTCGGGGGACCCGAGGGACTTGGATTATCCTCCCGGTGCCGTCGGACTCTTTTGGTACCCAAGGGACCTCTGTCCCCCCCCTATCTCCCTAAACAATGAGTGCAATGATAATAATCTGAGCAGTTTTTAGCCCATGATGAACCTGCCCTTTCTTACCACTTCACGTTCCACAATTCTGTCGTATAAAATAATGATAGTATACTTGTGCGAGAGCTCCTGTTTGTGATTTTGTGAATAAGCATTTTTTTCAGTTTGTGTTCGCTCGCGCGTGTGCGGACCAATTGTAAATTCTGTGGTTGACCTTTGCCGCGTAACTATAAACCTTGTGATGCGTTGCGGTTGGAGTTGATCTGATTCGTGAAACCGTGGACCTTGTACCAATTTCGACGAAATTACCTGTGCGCACTGTCGTGAGTACATGTTACTCTTTGAGGTTCTGAGGGGGTAAAGATAGATATCCGTTGCATCTAAGTCTTTATCTTACCTGAATAAATAAATTGTACAAGAAATAAACTGGACCGCGTAGCTGTAAACATTGTGTTGCGTTGCTGTCGGAGCTGACTTTGTCCATGTAGCCGTAAACCTTGTACCAGACTCGACGATGCTGCTTGTACGCACTAACGTGCGTACATATTACTCTTGAAGTTCTAAATGATTGTAGGCGTGGGGTTTCATTTCGTCTATCTTGCTCAAATAAATAATATGTACTGTGATGCCTTGCTGTCGTAGCAGACTCTGTCCGTGTAGCCGTAAACCTTGTACCGGTCTCGACAATGCTACCTGTGCGTACTAGCGTGCGTACATATAACTCTTGAAGTACTAAATGATTGAAGGCGGGGATTCGTTTTGTCTGAGTCTTCATCTTACGTGAAAAATGAAAACTACTGTAATTTTACTGGGCCGCGCAGGAGTTGTGAATCTCGTGTTACGTTGCTGTCGGAGCTGACTGTCCGTGTAGCCGTAGACCTTGTACCAATTTCGACGATACTATCTGCGCGCACTGACGTGCGTACATATTACTATTGAAGTTTTAGGTGGTTGGAGGCGTGGATTCAATTCGTTTCGTCTGAGTCTTTATCTTTCCTGAATAAATAAAATGTACATTAACTGAACTAAACCGCGTAGCTGTAAACATTAAGTTGCGTTGCTGTCGGAGCTTACTTTGTCCGTGTAAGTCGTAAACCTTTAACAGCTTATTCATGAAGTTTTAAATGAATGAAAGCGTGGGTCCGTTTTGTCGAAACGTTATTCTTGTGCGCACCAGCGTGCGTCTGACACGGCTAAGGTGTTCAAATAGTTTAACTTTGACAACGTTGTTTTTCTTGCACACAGAAGTGTGCGAGCCTACTGGAATCCATCATCATGGAGCCCTACGGGAGCCTACGGGGGAGCCTATTATGACTCACGTTGAGGCTCTGGTGGAAATGAGGACAAAATCAAAAATAAACTATTTAGACAAGACTCACGAGTGAGTATACTCTATAGATATATATAATTAATACAACCATGAAGTGGGCCCGTAGCGGCAGAATGCTTTAAGGGCAGCCTAGCTTGTCTTAGACCTAACTTAATACTAGAGCTATTTAGATAATTTTGTACTGATCGAGGTGGGTCATAATCTATAACTTACAAAGTGTGTGATGATTATACCACTTCTTACCCAGCCAAGTCTGAAATTACAATATTTAAATGGACGAAGCTTATACAGTAGGTAGTGCCTGAAAGATTTAGTATTGGAACACTAGATGTCGTTTGAGGTTAACTTTTAATGATTGTAATCAAGTTGAATTGATTTTCCTTCAGAGAGGCGTTCCACAATCTAACACCTTTATAATTGATGAAAAATGCGAATTAGATTCACTAATCCGATTGATCCTGTTTGTTTTGTCCTTTGTTTCTTGTTGAATGCATATGCGCATCGGACTGGTGGTGTAGATTGATGAGATGATCGTCATGGATAGTTTTATGCATATAAATTCATAAACACTTCTATTAAATAGTTTATAGCTATTTATTGAGGTCTGGAAATTTGAGGACGATCATGGATTTGAAATGGATACTAGGGTGTTCTAAAAATTGAATATTATTGATTGCAGTACAGGCTTTCTCATAAGTTATCGTTATTTTTTCTATTCGATTTTGATCAGAAGCAAACTATGTTTCTATCCGTAGGAAAAGTAAGGGTGGACGAGATGAGTAAAGAAGTGTGAAAATGTCTGGCGTAATAAAATCCAATCTATTTTTAGAGTTTACTCGAAATGTGTAAATGATTTTTAAACCTTAAATGTATGTCAAGATACATGTCGAAAAATTTGATAATTACCTATTGATGATTACTTATTTCTTTCAAGTACAGTTTGTTTTGCTCCTATTTGAAACTGATGCGAATTTGGTTGTGTCAATATTAGTGCAAATTTTATTTGTGTTGAACCAATATTCGACTGAAATCAGTGCACTGTTTGTTTTATATGCTACAGCATTAGCATTGTCTGACTTTGAATCTGAAGTAGTTAGTGCCCTGGCATCGGCAAAGAGGATAGGTTTAAATAGTTGCGAGGAATTTGAAAGATCACTAATAATTATTACAAACAAGAGCCGTCTAAGGATGGTACCTTCAGGGACGTTATGATAATCATCAGTAGGTTTGATTTTATGAGTTACTCCAGTATACTGCTTCCTATTACATAGATAAAACTTAGACCGCTCAAGAGCTGACACCGTTGGAACGCAACTTAGATAGCATGATGGAATCAGATAGCAAGATGGAATCAGATAGCAAGATGGATTCAGATAGTAAGATGGAATGAGATAGTAAAATAGAATGAGAGACTAAGATGGAATGGTCAACCCTGTCAAATGCATTGCAGAAACCTTAGAATATGAATACTAGTTTCATCCGAGTATTCGTAGAATAGCAAAGTTGATTTAGGATTGCTTGAAGCGTGAATTTGAACGGTGTTTATACTTTTCAACTTGTGATGTTTGTAATGTAGTTATTTCTATACCTCGTACTCAAATCTTATCTTCATTAGGTGTGCAGCACTTCACACAAAATAGTTTAATGCATGTTTGTTACTCACCTTGGTGGCCTCACGATTCCTCAACTCGCCAGCAAGGACAGAGTGCAGACAGAACGCGCTAGCGCCACAGCACGCCAGAATCAAGGGAGCACGGCAAAATAATTAACTAGAACAATATGAAAGTTTGTGCTGCAAGGCAACTGAGTTAGGCATACCTCTTCATTCTTTGCCTGTGTCTCTGGAAACCTTGATAATAGAGGTACCTTTAAAGTGGACCCATTTATATCGTAATTTCATGTCACAGTGAAATGGTGTATTTAATTTCAAGTTACCATGAAATGAACGCTTAGATGTGCGGAACTTTTCAGACAATAGACGTTTTACTTTTTTTTAATTTATCACTTGATTTGGGGAGTTGGCATCTTGGGTGGAGCCTATGTGACGAGTTTATAAACTTGTAAACTTCACCTAATTATGAAACTGCTTTTCTAGTCTTAAATGCGGGCCTCTCACAGAGGCCAGCTCTGAGCCTCAAATCTCAAGCAGTAGATGACGTAGCTTTCAATCAAATGGTTGTAACACCCATGGTTTATGCGACATGGAAACTTCAGCTATATATTAGAACAGCAATTCTGAACTTGTGATCTATAGCTATATATATATATATATATATATATGGCCTGTCTTGAGTGCACTTAAAAACAATTGTAGTATTTTTGCTGTTGTAAAAACTGGCTGCCTAACACTCACGCTCACATTCAAAGTGATCAGTGTGTTCTTATAAGCGTGTGTAATATTGAATGTGCGTATTATGAAGGGTTGATCCACTACGTTGTTGTGACTGTGTAGTAGTCCCTAAATCAAGACAAATGTAGAACAACTTTAAAAATTAAACTATATTTCTATCATGTCAGGATGTTTCAGCATGTTTTTATTTATATTCTAAAAGGTTGAATATCTGTGTTATTCCTGGTTACAATAATTAGCCCTGCGTTCTTTGTTAACAAAATCTGACAATAGAACCTTTTCATAACTTGCGGAGGATTATGAGTCAAAGAAATACCCCTCACCAACAGCGCCTGCTGTCACACTCTATTAGCCAATTACTGTATTATTTTGTACTCAATTTTTATAAAAAAAAAAAATGTGTTCAACATTGCGAATACCGAAAGACACGTTGCTGAGTTTGGAATCAGCAAAATTTTAGAACGTTTCATCTCTAAATGTCAAGTTTATTGATATAATGTATCAGGTAGAGTTCTCGAACTTCCATTCCTTGGGGACTTCAATCTAAAGAATGTGTGCAGGCAACCTGGTGTTATCTGGAGAAATATTTTCCCCACTATCCGTGCCCCCCAGATCACAAATTCTTAAGTTACCCTTGTTAAACTGTTCATGTTTTTCTAATGAAAGATATACAACTTATTGCGGTGTCTCAACAAAACAATAATAAAAATCGATATAAAAGATTAATTGTTCCTTTGTAACCTCCGAAATAAGTGGAAATCCCTTTACCTGCTTGCTGTACACCGCAGACAATAAAAAATCGACATGTAGAGATTGCGAGCTAAAACCAATTTGATTTGATATGAGCCTCATAAACTAGAGCCAAATACTCCAAAAAGGTGGATGACCGACGACAAGACGCACCCTTTACACATCCACACGCACCTAAAGTCATCCTGTCAGTGCTGGCTAGGACCCCGCAACATATAATTCGTGTGGCGGGGTGAAGGCTGAGATCAGTGCCAGCAGCTGGGTCTGAGGCTGTCACTGATTTACACTTGCTGCGTTACAATTGTCGGTCTCTTCCTCACCCACGTCCATCACGTTTCTCAATGTGACGCCAAGAACGGATTTGATTTGATTTGATTTGAGCCTCATTTCCACCAGAGCCTCAACGTGAGTCATAATAGGCTCCCCCGTAGGGCTCGATGATTATTGATTCCAGTAGGCTCGCACGCCTAAGTGCGCGAGGAATAAACGAAACAACGCTTTCAACGTTAGAAAAAATGTGAAAATTTTAGCAGTGTCAGACGCACGCTAGTGCGCAAAAGAAAAAAACGCTTTCTCGAAACGGACCTCCGCTTCCAATCCTTTAGAACATTACGTTTGATACGTACGCACCCTAGTGCGTAGAGGT
>SDVV010032750.1:0-11385 GCA_016164225.1 Gammarus roeselii
ATATTTGTGCTCTAAATAAATCATTAGGATATCAGCAGGCATGGAGATGACCCGATTTTCCGAGCATCGTCTAAATATTTGTATCGTAAGTCTAATTATTTCATTGCTGATAATTTTTTATTTAATCGATCTGTAAAGTAAGCTCACACATTTATAAACAAATCACGTGTGATGTGACATTCGGTCTTCATATGACGGCATATATATCGATCAAAAAGAAAACCACTGTGAATATCGTAGTTATAAAGGATACAATCGCAGAAAATAACACTGAACCAATGAAATCTATGCCACATGTAAATTGAACAACAGTGATCGGATCAAGTCGTTAGCAAGGTTGAAATATTCATCATGAACGTGTCCGGACATCAGCATTCGTGCGCGCACAATATGTTTGGGGTTTTAACCTTTAATACTGCATGTAAATTATTATGTAACTGTTAGATTTATAATCAATAAGATTATCTCATAAAATGTATGTTATCATTACCCCTAAACACTCAGAGGTCTAGCATTGAAATTGCACATATGCAACATGACATGCAATGAATTGCAATACTGTATGCCTAGCATTGAAACGCGATAAAAAATACCAAAGGTAACCTATATGTAAATATATATGTAAACGTTCCATTTATATAACCTATTAACATATATTTATATCAACAATTAACATATATCACCTATTAACACATATAACCTATTAACATACCTTATGAATGATCCGAAAGCTGTCCGTCCGTCCACCCCTTCCGCCCCTTTCGCGCCGCCCACCTTCGAGCCGACCGCCTGACTTTCGCCAGTCCCCGCCCCACCGCTAATTATCTTCATCCATAAACCTTCACTAAAGCCGTTTTCAGCTTTATACTAACTACTCACCATCGACGAGAAATACACCAAAAAATAGCTGTATTGGTCTTTCTTTAGTTAAAATGTGCTCTATACAAGTACTTACGTTACAAAAGCTTCCTTCAATATCTAAACAATGTAAAAGGGATTTTGAAAGCTGAAAAGTTCATATTCCTCTTGAATAGCCATAGCTTACAGATACAGTTTTAATCTTTGTGCTAACCTTTGAGCGAAGTACATCATTACTGTGCCACATATATTACCAATTCAAAAAGGACATTATTTTTGGAAAGTTATATACGGCCTGGAGGCCTAATGAGGTTTCCTTCTTTGTCTTTCAATGCAGTCCAATCGAGGAGCCTACAAGCATGGGACTTTTCATCCACAAAATAGCCTATTTGCGGCGCCGATGTCTGAGACTCTCAAACTTCCCTATTCGTAAGTCGTAGTCGCATGTCCTCGACGTCAACAAGTGTTTACAAGTGTTAGAAGACAGCTACAAGTCTTTTGGCCCAAACTATGGTGCCTTTTGATAGCAAGATTGTAAGTTTTGAAGTAGACCGTATAAGAAAAGGAACGGTTTGCATAAATATCAGCAAAATGACCGGCTTAGCTATAAACATCATGAAAAGAACCGGCTTAGTTATTAACGGCGATTCATGCAGAGTTTTTTCGAGCCGTTGCTGTTTACAACCACCGCCAGGAGTTTGTTCCCTTCTCGACAACTATGTACGTGAAGAAATTACTCTTGATGTCGAGTGTGGGCGTGGCCTGTGCACTGCTAAATTGCCAACACCACAGCCGCAACCCATATTCACTATCATCTCCCAATGGGTAAGTAAACCGGCGTTCCTTTCTCATCCAATTCTCCACGCTAGTGACTAAAAATCCAACCGTAGTTCTAACGCTTAACCAAGACCCACCTGCGATCGCCCTTACATGCGTCCGTTGGAGCAATTTAGGGCAGATTCGGGGCAGGCACACACTAAACACAACGATGCTCTGGCGTCCACAGCTATTAAAATCTATCAGATGGGTGGCAATGCATTAGCTACCACCTAACTTACAATATTAATACAAACCTCTACGATAACACCCTTTCCTCACACCAATGACCGACAGATTCACCCCCTAGGTGGCTCAACTCCAGTGCGTCGGGAGACCTCGCCGGTTACGCCAGCGGGCTTTTGACCCGCTGCACAACCCGTCATCACCGGCAACCCGTTACACACCCGCCGCGTCAACTCACCTACCACCCACCAATCCCACCTCACTTACTGCTCCACCACAACCACTTCAAACCAATGTCGAACACTTAAACATGTTTCAAATGAACGCAAATGACTTCAGTCGGTAAGAAATAGAACTCAAGCCTTCCTTCCACAAACTTTACTTGCACATAGACCTACTCCAGGGAACTAAGCTCAAACAAAAACCCAAGACCTCAATGTAATCTAGGTACCCCACTCAGCGTCACGAACGTCCTCAAAACAATCGACGGTCGTTACACTCGTACCGAACAATATTACTTCACTACCTCAACTGCACACACTCTCCCTCTACTTCATCTGAACAACACACTAGAGGTCCTATCGGTACTCATCAGAATCCACGAGAAACAACATCATCTATTTAATATTAACAACCCTCTACCCAGCTCATGTCTACCACAGTAAACACTTCGAGGAGACTACCTCAACAAAACCACCAACACATTCACTCACCACACAAAACATTGATAAACAAGACACAAAGATCGCATGGAAACCCAAATACAACCACTCGCAAACCTTTCAACTCTTGACATCTCTTTCTGTTCTGATCTAATCTGTCGATGGCCACCGACTACCTCCCAATAGTAAACAATTATCAACTCCGATCCGCAATTCACGATAACCCAAAGCATATCATTCGTCGCTACAAGAGAGCAGAATAAGATTGATTCAATGTTAATAGAAAGCGCTTTACACGACTGAGATTACACATTACTCATCAATTGACACTGCAACAAACACATATTCACAATAGTTAACCATGCTGACAGACATCGTATATCATTGGCTTCAGTTCATCCATTACGGCCCCCATTGAGCGTAAAATTGAACAGCCGAAATATATGCAGACATTTGTGAACAACAGACGAATCTATGGCGGGCTTGCTGACGTACGCCAACATTCGAACCTCACCATCAAATGTAAGAAAACTGATCACGAGCCTCAACAACTAAATTGCGAATCATACAGACACAACACATGAGGCAATCTTACCACATAGCACTCACCCCATACCATCAGACAAGCAACAAGCAGATATTCTCAACAATCACTATGCAAGCACTTGCCATCTCCCGCTCCAACCAGAAAATAGGAAGACGCTAAAGCCACTGCACAAATTACAGATGGACCCAAATGTCGACTCTCCCTTTGCATCAGCTATGACCATAGCCAAAAAACTTTTATGCAACGGGCCCTGACGGCATATCATATATTCGTCATAAACAAATGGGTCCACCCGAGGCCAGGACTCTCACTGACATTTATAACTCTCCATTCTACAGATCACCATACCCAATATTTGGAAACAAGCAAAACGTCATACACATCCTGCAACCGAACAAAGCCGTCACAGAAGCAGCCTAATATTGACCAATTTTCTGATTCCAAGTCCACAAATTTTCTGAAAAGGCCTCGTACAACACGGTTTCAGGACACAACATTCAACAAACCACACTGCTTACCAGCCTCACACAGACCATCCACGAGGGCCTGAGCGAAAAGAAGTCACACCCACCCCCCGTAGCCGGTAGGCGTCATTGACATTAATAAAACCTTCGGTAAAATTCCAAGACACGTGCTCATAAATGTGCACACAGTCTGTACGGGCAAGCCATCACGTTCTTTTCCTAATGGTTCTTTTCCTAATGGTAGTCCCCAGGGCTTCATCCTATCTCTTTCACTCTTCAGCGCCTTCATGGACAACCTGCCCTCACCAACGAAACACAACACCTTCATCAGCTCAAACATGGATGACCTTACAATCATCACACCACACCATAAACACGAGACCGCATCAGCACAACTCCAGCGATGTCTGAACTCACCAGAAGTCTTCCAGCAAGAGCACTGATTGAAGGTCTCCGCCAGCAGATCCTCCCTCTCATTATCAACACCAGACAACAGTGAACGCCGCATCCAACCTACTGTTACACTCAAAAACTCTCGCATGCCCCACAGTTCCAACATCGCCGTCATTGGAGTAATATATGAAAAAGTCATGACGTTTAAACATTACACATGACGCGTCAGCACCTGAGAGCCAAAAATAAACTGAGCGTACTCCTGGCGTTTATCACACGTACATACACATCAAGAAATCAATAGCAGCCCTATTGAGACAATTCATCAGACCTATATTTTTTAAGCAAACACAGCCTAATCCTTTCACCTCGTTCCCGCACATATAAACTTCATACAAAGCTTACAAAACACAACCTTGCACACTGTAACGGTCTGTACAGAGACCCCACCTATTTGCAATCTGTGCGAGGTAGACAAGTTCATTCCTCTCAAACATCGTTTTGATACAAAAAGGAAAGTTCTTTGTCAAGATAGTGGACCCGACCCATCTGCCATTCCTATTATTCCATTTCAAAACCATCTAAATATACACAACACATCACCAGCACACTTTGGGTCCTTTTGTAACCGTATTCCTCATCCTACAGACAGCACACCTACGCCAAAACAAAAAAACTCATTTCACTTCACTTGCAATGGCTTATCAGAGTGAACACGGTACAACAGAGTCGCCCACCGGCGGTGGATTTGGAGGAGAAAGGGTTACTCATGCGTGATGAGCAGCCCTTATCACCTGTCCAGGATGAGGTGCGAGTACCACACGGCCCACCAAGCATACAAGCAGACTGAGGAACATTGTTTCACTGTTTTCGACCTGTGCCTGTGGTGCCAAGGCGCGCCTGATATGGTCGAGCTTGTCATGGTTTCGTGATGCACTATCGCACCCGACAAGTTCGATCATGACATAACGTCGGTGCGATTTCTATGGAAGCACTCGCATGACAGCATCAATTTTTTCATGAGTGTGGGCCTAATTGGAGCTTGTGCTGACTGTAAGATTCACAATCAGCACATGTCGGTGGGTATCAGTGCTGGACTGTTTGCTTGCCGTCGCTTTATCAGCCCAAAAAGAGTTCATGCTATAAGCAACGTCATTGACAACAATAACATTGCTCTTCAAATAAATACTTCATAAAAGTCACCAAGCCGCTCAATTCATAGCATTTCCGAGCAACACAAAATTACTCTTGTGTAGCAAAGCTACAAGCGTTGTATAAGGCTTGCGTCGTCTACTTGTTTGATGTATGACGTACATCAGCAACTCGTCTGATACACTATGAAAACTGGCCTCACTGCATCAGTTTATAATTAATGGGCACGTGATAGAAATAGCACAGAGTAGGTCAAACTCTAAAATAATAATGAGGGGCCAAAGATCGAGCATTTACAAGGAATACCTGGGAACCTCGAGCGAAAGAAAATCAGTAATACTATTGAAAGGCACTTGGATTTTCACATAAAATATATGGTCCTTCGCATATATAAATGGACAGACGGGAACAGAGAGAAGCCCTATACTGTATACAGGGAAATAAAATTAGTGTCAATGCTATCTAGTGCAGCAGGTGTAGAATACCAGGTGTTAAATACAAATATTTGCCTTGGGAACAAACGTAGAGTTTCAACTAAGACCATTCTTCTTCAGTGAACAGGTTTGTCGAGACATAAAACTGAACACAAATTCGGTATACTTTGTATTGTTCACAACATATTTCCTTTCGAACATAATCCCTGCAAATCAAATCAAGCTTAACATTTTTGTGAATAAAAAAATTAAACTTTGAGGCAGAAAAAGTAATGGGTGATTGGTTACCGAATCTTTGTACTGGTGTTCCCAAAGTGCGAAGGTATATCTGCAACAGCTTCCTTCTAAACCATCTTCTTGTCACATACATGGAGTGCCTCCAAAAACATAGTAGACGATTTTCCGAGTTTTTGACAGGAAACGATGAATTCGGTCTTTTACAGTTGAATATCACTGCCGGTTCAATCCAATATCACAAGGGGGTCATCGGTGATCGCTAGGGACTTCGTTTGCATTTTGGCAACACCGAAATGTACAAAAAAATAAAACCCCTTAACAGAACACAAGTAAAATTAGCTCATTTTGTTCATATAGAGCTATATAAAAAATAGAAGCTGCACTCACTCCTAGTTCTCTATATTGAAGTAGCTATCATTTCAAATTGTCATTTTATATGATAGTTACATCACAACCAAAATTATATATCATGTATAATCCAACGTTGTACACGATCGGAGTGTTCTTGTCTAAGAAAACGTAATTAGCCAAGAAACATTGATTGTCTTTCAATCCTGTTCGTGCCCATCCTTCAATGTGCATACAATGAATATTCAACTCCCATGTTTAGCTTGACCTCCAGAGCTTCGACAGCCGCTTTTGGGGAGCACACTCACAGAAGACTTCAGTTTCTGTCGGTGCGTTTGAGATTACGACACACAGCCTTAACCAGCTGCTGATAGGGAAGAAGTTGTTTCGTATGTCTGTGAAACCGCAAAATAAACGTTTGAAAAATATTGTTCAGTAGCTGCCCGTAGGGCTTAGAAGCTCGCAGCACCTGAAAAGAGAGAGCAGCCCGAACGAACCTATCACATATCTTGGGTCACCGAGTGTCGTCCTCTAAGCAGTAGCAGTACTTCTTCAGCAGGACGTCTTCGATGCAGTGGCTCTGGTTGCCATACAGATTTATTCTAGAGACGTCGTCTGCAAGCTCCCAACCCTTGGCACCCTGGAGTAATGTACCCTCAAACTGCCCTCCACCTGAGAGTGTGAAAAGTATTTGTTATATGGGTTTTGGGTATTGACTATCACTGGATTATGTTAATCAGTTTGGTTAGTTGAGCATGTCCTGCATAAACATTACATGAAGAGAACTATCGTACAGACTGTCTACAGAAATTCCAGCAAATTAGTGAGGTTCCTTTTTTCGTGCGCTGCACAAAACTTACCAGGGAGACCCTTTTTTGTATAACTCCAAAAAACGCATCAAATATTTCCTGAGACAAATGGCACATCATGTCTTGCTGACCTTTTCAATGTATGGATAATGAAGAGAGACGATTTCGTATGACTATGAAAGATCAATGTCAGTAGAGGTACAGTAGAGAAAGAAAATTCTTTTATGGTTAGTTTATAACCTAAAAAACAAACTAGACTTTTCCTACGTGGAATTTACCTTCAAATGGAAATTTCTTACGGTATTATATCCAGACAACCCTTCTTTATGAATAATATCAAATAAATTTACAATGAGTTCAAATGTCGAGCGGAAAACGACCATTGACATTACTCAAAGTCTTAATTAATAAACTAATTTTCTTTCGCTACTGTACAAGAACTAGCAGGCTCGAGGGGCAACAAATGTTATTTGCACAATAATCAATTTCACCTACCAGGTTTGGTCTCAAGAACGACTGTGTACGTTCGCCAGATTTTGACGGACTTCTTCTTCATTGTCATCTGTAAGTTGTGCTTGTGCTGCGCAACTCGAGCACGGACCACCTGTTGGTAAAATAAAAATGGGTCTGGTACAGCAGGAGGTGTCGATAATTTGTCGACAGTACCAACAATTTACTCAGAAATTTCAGCACCCATTGAGTTTAAACGGATTGCACACACACTCCCTTAAGAGGAGCTTAACTATATGAAGATAATCAGAGTTGCGAGACAACGAATGAAATACAAAGGGAACTAAAAAACAATTAACAATAATCGACATAAAATTAATTAAAACGATTCGACCTTACATTCAATCACATGCAAGAAGTGCCGATACTTCGAGGATAGGTACTCCATGTATCGTCCAGGTCAGGTATGGCACAAGCTAGATAGAGTCTAATACAACTTAGTAGAGATCATCGACTCCTTGCTTACCCTTTCCAAGTCAAGGCGGGCACAGTTGGAATTTTCGGAGATCCCGTAGTTGAGGTTTTTGACAATGAAGTTTGCTCCCTCGATTACGGTCTTGTCTTTGGTGCTGATATTCGAGGAAGTCTGGCAGGCGCAGTAGTGACTGGGAATACCACATGACTCGCAAGTCCGGTTTTGAGGCACCTCCAGAAACAAACTTTGCCCGAGTTCAAAATATGTTTGGGGGTTACTAGATTCTCTATAAAATTCGCCCAAAATATCGACTATCGTCAAATGTAAATCATAATTGTTGATGAGTCGCCGACGATTGATTTCTAAGTTTCGCCACGTGTCAGGATAAGCGTTTCGGAACCAAGGAGGGAGGAGCATCATCACGAAGGGTAATCTCTCTTCTAGCGCTCCGAGGTACGTGGACCGGATGTCTCCGAATCTCATTCCGTGGTCGCTGATGAAAAACACGACTGTGTTGTTGTTGTAGCCCTTTGCGACAAAATTTCGAAAGAAAGTAACTGTGGTAAGATCGAGAGCTGCAGAGAGTTCATTCTTCCCGTGCGTTGTGGACGCAGTCCAGAAGTAACCAAAAACAGGAACATCTTTTTGAAAGCTATCAAGAGCCCGCAAGGCATGGTCATAGATAACCTCGGGAGACTGCCGAAGTCCCTGACACCTGTGATTTGTCTGGCCCAAATGACCGATTTCCTTCTCTGAGACCATAATGTACGGCCGGATGTAGAAGTCTGTTGGCTTCTGCACGAATCCAATTTTGTGAAAATGATAGAGACCCATCTTTGGAGCATCTTCGGCGTACACGGTGACATAACCCTTGCTGGAGAAATTTTTCCAGATAAATGGACACTCATCTAAATTGTCTTTTTGGGACCTGTAGCAGCGATTTTTGTGCGAGAGAAAGTGTTCCGCCTTCAAGCCCGTAAGAATTGGCGTGATGTTTGGATCTGTGTTGTCTGCTACCTTGTTGTAACCCATAAAGTCGAGCGCTCCAAGGTCGTGAGTGAGGTGCCGGAAGGTCTTGGGCATGAATCTTCTCATGTTCTGGCGCGATACTGAGTCGATGCCAACTATCATGACGTTCAGCGGTTTAGAGTCGCTGCCGCGATTTTCCTGAAGAAAAACACGAAATCTAGTTACATTTGTGCATGATCACATAAAATACGTTTGTTGGCTATAGTACGTGTCTTCAAAGGCAAGCCATATAAGGAGGAAAGTGAAGAAGACTCACTTTGATAGATTCAGTAAATTTTTCACTCGATCGTTCGATGAAGCTATGACTAGGCGCATTACAACCGATAAATGTTGTTGTAAAAAATGGGACAACCAGAGATAAATCTTGAAAACCAAGAAGCACACACTGGCTAAACAAATCCGCAAACCAATATTTTGATGTTGGGAGTAGACAAAATGATGGGGTGCGCCTCGCGACGAAGTAATACGTCGGCAAAATAAGCTTGCGTATTTTAACCAAAATGTAGTGTTGTAATGAGAACCATGACGAGTATTTTCAGACATTTGTTTCTTAAAATTATTTCTTCTGCACCTGTCGTGACATCGGATGAAGGTTCAAGGTATGCATCGGATGAATTATGTAAGAAGACGTATCCTTAAAGGATGTACGGAGACGCCAGCTTAAACTGGATTCCTGATGAAGAATGCAAAGTTTCTACCGTTGGAACTCTTTTCGATCATTTTGGTTTAATCAAGATTTCACCCTCACCAGTTCTCATGAGGATGGGCAGAGCAATTTGTGCCCAGTAACGAATTTAACGACGAAGCATGGTCACAGACCAGCCTTCATATCTAACCATTAAAACATATCAACGTTGATTTGTGCATTATGTAAGTTGAACGTACCCCTTCCTACGCAATAAAGTAGTATCCAGAACGGGATTCAATATTCTTAGACATGCCGTCCCAAATCAGTGATTGACGGATGAGCACAAACACTCAACATCGGGGCACATGCGTGGGCACGAGTTAGTATGTAGTATACATAGTATAGAAATATAGCATAGTAGTTGTGCCCACAGAAGGGCAGCGAGCAAAAATGTCTATCCTTTCGTACTGCCATCTGGTCAAATGCTTCGGAGTTAGAGGAATTATATAATCACATTGCGGATGCGACCCATGCTACATGAACCAAAAAATATCTTGTGACGTTAATTAGTAGGAAAATTCTTTTTGTTTCAATAATTTGGAGAGCACCCAATGCGATCCTAGAGCTATGAGCTAGAAAAGAGGCTTCATTGGGATGTACGGCAAAGGTGTGGAAAAAAGGAGAGGAAACGGAAGGGGAAAAAAACTAGAGGGTACTCGAGAGAGCGACGTTAAGGGCAAAAGCAGACTGCTTTAACAAACAACTGAGAAAACGAAAAGAGAGGATTGAAACAAGATAAAAAGATTTGATGATGGGATTGGCAATTTAACGAACAAATTTTTTTTTGGCCAATAATGGCCCAATTGTTCAAAGTCGATAGTGAGCGTAACAAAAATATGAGTGGGAGTAAGGGCGTACCCAGGATTGGTAAAAAAGACGCGGACCCCACAATGTGCGCCTAGGCGGAATGGACTTATCGATATATGCATAGATTTGTAGAACCTGTGCAGCATTGCAGTGAGGCTGGCCGATACCAAAATTATGTTTTGCAGGTCTGATCTATGAGCCCATCTTGACCCCACTGACCCACTTGTCAACGAGCCATGCTTATAACAATCAGTCACTATTTATTGAGCTGCTAAATCGGTTATGGGTGTTCAATTGTCAATAAAAAGCAAAATCTTGCCCAGCAGGGCGTGCTGGGGCCAATACCAAACGACACAACATTCCGGCCGTTCATGACGCATACATCTACAATGACTAAACGTGAGCTGATCACCGTGAGCCACCAGATCCACCTGTGCTGGCCATGTCACATGAGCCACACGAGCCAATCCATCTACAATAACTAAACGTGAGCTGATCACCGTGAGCCACCAGATCCACCTGTGCTGGCCATGTCACATGAGCCACACGAGCCAATCCATCTACAATAACTAAACGTGAGCTGATCACCGTGAGCCACCAGATCCACCTGTGCTGGCCATGTCACATGAGCCACACGAGCCAATCCATCTACAATAACTAAACGTGAGCTGATCACCGTGAGCCACCAGATCCACCTGTGCTGGCCATGTCACATGAGCCACACGAGCCAATCCATCTACAATAACTAAACGTGAGCTGATCACCGTGAGCCACCAGATCCACCTGTGCTGGCCATGTCACATGAGCCACACGAGCCAATCCATCTACAATAACTAAACGTGAGCTGATCACCGTGAGCCACCAGATCCACCTGTGCTGGCCATGTCACATGAGCCACACGAGCCAATCCATCTACAATAACTAAACGTGAGCTGATCACCGTGAGCCACCAGATCCACCTGTGCTGGCCATGTCACATGAGCCACACGAGCCAATCCATCTACAATAACTAAACGTGAGCTGATCACCG
>SDVV010032751.1:0-11385 GCA_016164225.1 Gammarus roeselii
TATATAGATAGATATCTTTACACATATTACCCAGTCTGTTCGGTTGGTCAAAACAGTTAGTTTTCGGGGCATCGTCGGTTTTGCGGCAGTTATTTGGATCCGTTGGTCCAAGTATATCACGAGTATATGTATTGTAGGTATAAGTAAAAAATGTGACTTGCTTCTTTAGCTTATTACTCTAAATTTTACGATATTAGCTGATCAAAAACTAACCTAATCTTTAAACACGGGCATAAGACTGTGTTTGGTCCTTGTCCCACCCCCGTGTTTTGAGTACCTCACAGCAGTGTAACATACAAGTATACACTCCAACCCACTTACACACACACCTACCTTCCCCTGAATTCAACCACCCGTTAGACGGACAAATTGTACCTCGTATATTAATCGACACGGGCGTGTTAATGAACGCGAATGCGCTGTGTGATGTCGCATACAAAATAACAAATTCTCCTCACTTCATCCCAAATCTATTAAATCCACCTCTTTCTTCCTCTCACACCGGCACACCTAATCCTCATACAACACTGTTGGCATGACTACCTCTTTTTACAAACCTCGCTTCATTTAAATGCCCAGGACCCTGCACCTCATTACACACATTATTTTTCGACTCAGTTGAAAAATACTGTATCCAAACCCAGTATCATGTAGCTACTTGCGAGGCCTCATGCTTAAAACAGTCATCTTCTCCCAACAACACGCCAGTCAGGCGGGTTCTGATTTTCCTCGCATTGACGATCCTCGAACATCTCATTACTTTATTTTACCCACATTAAATCATTGCCAAGTAGGATCAGAAAACTAGATTCATTTTTGAGGTTTGAATCCTTCACAAACACTTTTAATTGTCTAATTTTCAGTTAATGTTTTCAATTATTTCATTTCGGTTTCAACTCAAAATTATTTTTATCCAGCATACTTAGATCAATTAAAACGAAATTTCCTCGTCCTGTTATTATGTTTGAGTTCTCTGTTATCCAATCAACCTTGATCGTCGCTTAGCAGCAAAGTGATCTAATCAAATTTGGTCGTCAAAGTGTGACTATTTTAAGCAATATCGTTGACTTAATGTTTTCTGTACCAACATACACAATATTTGTCTTCGCAACTTATTTGCTTGACGCGCGGCATACGTTATATTATAGGGTTGGATTTTGTTATTAACGGTTTTCAATATAACGCTGCATCAAACATAATTAGAGTTTTAAATGATTATCGCCATCCAGGAGAGTCTCAGTGGTAGCTGTACTGATAAATCGGCTTTAAAAGTTATGACGGTTCAGCAAACCCCTAGTCCTTAATACATTTTCCTTCAAATTCACGAGAAAAATGTAGTTTCAAAAAAAGGTTAATCAATTTATCCGATAAAGATTATTTGCTAGCTCATTAAAATATAGCGGGGCCGAATTAAATTGTTGACGGGTGGATTTCTTTTGCATAGTTTGGATATTGGAGTGGACGAAAGAAACTATAATGGGAGAGCAGCGATCCAAAGTCTGTGTTAAGAGTAACCCATGTGTCATTGCTATATTATATTTCCGTTTTAGAACCTCCAATAATTTCCATTCTATATTAGGTATAAGTTTTCAATCTACATTGTACTCCAATAATTCAAGGTAAGTTTGCTTAGTATGCTTACTTGTCGGACCAGAAACAAAGAGCTGACTTGATGCCTTAGGCTTTGTATTTTATTCCCGTTTTCTGGGAATGACATTGCAATATTTCAAGGAAAGAGAAGTAGGCCAATTTGAGTAGCCGTGGAGTTTGGCTAATGCATTTCATGGAAGCGAGAAAAAAAACGTTTCAAACAGGAATGCGATAACAATTTTCAATGGTTTCCGTACACAAAGAGTTAGCAACACGAGAAGCATTAACCTGATGTCAGTCCAGGGCAGGGGAGATGCACAAAACGTAAAATTAAACACTCAAATAATATATTTCAAGAAGTTATAAATATTGATTTCATACGATAGTCACTTACCAAAACAAGAAGAAATATACTTGGTGAATCCCATACTAGACCATCAAGCAAGGAAATCCAGTACATTGCCTACAATCATGAATCAAAGTATTTGTACCGCAATTCAAATTGAAACAAATCAATGGATAATTATATAGAACACAGTTTATCCAATACAATGAAAACGTAGGCACGATCACAAGTGTGTTGAACACTAATTTGATTGCCACTCATGCGCTGTCGAATGTACCGTGAACGGAAGTAACTCGGTAGATGAACAATTTTAAATATTAGTATTTGCATTGAACAGTAAAAAAAAATTATTGCTGGAAGAACTCTGCCAATCAATAATTTTATCAAGTTATAAAGATTGATTTTACTTTTCAGTTCCAACTTTCTATCGAAAATGTGTTATTTTCTTCTCGACTCTACGTACGTTTCCTATGTTACTCAACGAACGTTTCCTCCGCTCCTGTACGAACGTTTCCTCCTCTACTCAAAGAGCGTTTCCTCCTCTCCTCTTCGAGCGTTTCCTCCGCTCCTCTTCGAGCGTGTCCTGCGCTCCTCTTCGAGCGTTTCCACCGCTCCTCTTCGAGCGCTTCCTCCGCTCTTCTTCGATCGTTTCCTCCGTTACTGTACCTTACTGTAATTCACCATTCTTTTTTCTTCCGAGCACCGTCTAGTCGGCAGCATACGAGGAGTGCTATTAACTTTGCACCGCACTTGATAGGAAGTCGATGTTCTTCACATCATTCATTAAATGGTGTTCTTAATTTTTTTTACCTCATTGAATTAATGGAGTGTTCACTGGTGTTCAAGTTCAAAATTTAGTTGATCATAATATTGATTTGAACTTTTTTGTTGTTTTGGTTGGGGTCTACAACAAGACAACATTATTGGCCATTCAGACTGTGCCTTCTGCTGGTGATAATTTCTTAATTCTGTTTCGGTCCTCTGTTGGACGAACGTCAGATTAAAGTCACCTACATTATTGGTCATCATGTTCTTCAGATGCTGAGTATATTGTGAATTGTTTTCTTATTCGGTTTTCCGTCATCCCTCTTGCGCTTCCACAAACAATTCGAATTTAGAACTTTTCATTATTTGCGTCAGGAAAAACTAACGGCTATTGGAAACGTCACACTTCACCTAAAACTTCGCATTATTCTTTTTATTTCCTGTAAATTATCATCGTGAGCAAGCAAGTCCTGTATTATTTGTGTACAAAAGTTCTGAAATAAATCGCACTTTAATCTTTGGGTCGTCGATGCAAATAGATTGGTAATTTACTTAGTTTGTTGAGACGAAAAAATAATATATAAATCACACATTGATTTCTCTCAACACGGACTCATATCGTTGTTGGCCTATTTCAGTTTTCTTCCGTCTACCCCAATATCCCAGCAATAAAACACACCTTCGCCCGTACTCTATTTTCTTCCGCCACGCCATATCTCACAGCCCCCACACAAAGCCTCCGTGTCGTCCGCAGACACAGCAGAAATTTCGGACAAATCGTTTCTCCGGTTTATAAAACTTCATTTTTTTAACCAATTTTTTATTGTTTGTAGGGAGAAAGGTTCGCTCAACAATCATAACTGCTACTGCAGATATTGCAGGAGAGCTAAGCTGAGACTGTCCTGGATGGGGCTTTTGTTTGTAAAGGTGGAATCGTGTACGCTGCGTGCAGCGTTAGGATGAAAGCCGCACTGTTTATGCTAGTGCAGGAGATACTAAACCAAAAGACTAAGTAAAATAGGGACGCTGTAAGAGGACTCATAGAGATTCGTATTAGTCACAAATAAATGTCGCTATACTAATCAAGGATGAGGAGAGATTGGATAACAGTGAACACAGAAATAATACCAGGATGGGGTAATTTTGAGTGAATTGATATGAGGATTGCTGATAACAATTTATTTGAGAGAAAACCAATGAAATAGATGAATAGTTTTGAAGCAGAGAAAAAAATGTAAAAAAAAAATTGAAGGAATCACACTCCAGATTCTGACAGGCCAAAAAATAACTTGTGACTGTCCATATTATCGACGATGCGTGTTACCTGACGAATGATCTGTAGTGGACAGTGATTGTACTTCTACATCGCAGATGCCAGGTACTCACTGCGCTCTACAGTTTCAACGGTTTCAACTCTTCAAAAAGCATATGAATACATACCATCCTTCCCTTATCATGATCAATTTAGACCTACCTTCACAGCTCTTGATGAAGACTGTCATTTCTTCTTCGTACTCGTTGCAACTCGTAGATATCATGACAACCCTTCCCTACGAACAAAGACAATATGACTAATAGTGAAAAGGAATGCATATTTCTAGTCACTGTAATGAGTTTTTTTGGGTCAAAATATATACCGTTATATCAGAGATTGCCCTCGCTAGAAACAACGAACAGCTGAAGACTTTCAACTATTTATTTCATAATCTTTCAACTTCATCTACAGTTGTGCGTGACAAGAATCTGTAAAGCGTAAAGTTCAAGATCCAACTTTTCGAGTATTTCCCATTTTCCGATTTCGGTAGTCTTGTTTATGCTGACTAATTACACATATTTACAATAACTCTTTTTATATATGCAATATTTCTGACACCTTTCAAATTGGAAATCTTGTTTGTTATTGACCAAAGTGTACATGCAGTTTTTTTCAGTACACTTCATTTTTTTTTTAAGAATGTAAATAAAAACTTCATGATGTTCGAGCACATGTTCGGAGTCAACAAACTACATGTTCGTAGATGACACTAACCTCTGTTGCTTCATTCTGCGCCCTAAAGCACAAATTATAAGCAAAAATTAACTGATTCATTATAATTCGTCCATGCAAAGATCTACTATTAACCAAATTTAACAGTATAAAGGCTGCTGTTTGTTATAATAGATCCTGGAGGACGCCAACAAGCAATCAAGCGGGTGATCAATAAATCTATTTCTAACCACAGTTTATTGTTATAAAAATTAAATATTTGATGTACGAGGAATCACAATAATTCAATTTCAATCTCATCTTTCGTCTTGTCAGCCAACGACGGGAAATTTCTGACCTGCTTTCGTGTGATAAAGTATACGAGTTTTATGGAATAAAAAAAAAAGCGGCACAGTAGTAGTGTAAAGTACTACAAGACGCGGATTAGTGAAGGATTATAGATCGGGATAAAAGAGCCGGGCGGAGTAGGGCGCGGTGCATGCAACCATGACTCAACCGGCCCGTACGGGGCATTCGCGCAGAAACGGAGGGCGTGAGCGGAAGGTACCGGAACTGGTTTGGTGCCCCGAGTCACCTAACGGATAGCTTTACATGTTAACGGGTTTTATATTTAAATAAGGTTATTAGCATTTCAATGCTTATGGGGATATTGCAACTTCGTTGCTTTCATAATGCACGTCCACTGCTGTGTCCTCTGAATGTTTTGTTAGGGGATATTGACAAACATACATTTATAAGATATTTTTTATTGACAATTACATAATAATTTACAAGCTGTAGTAAACGTCAAGACTCCACACATATTCATCTTGCACGATTGTTGATTTCCAGACACGTTCATGATGAATTTTTCAACCTTGATATCATTTCTTCGACGTTCGCTATTGGAGAATCGCTCGGTTATCTTTTTAATTGGTACATTTTGACATAGTTAATAGGCAAAGTAGAGGCAGTAAGCTCCACAGACCAGCGAAAGATCACTTGGGATTGATTTTTGCAGTACAAGTTGTATTTTTGCATGGATTTTATAATACGATGCTATCTTTCCACTATATATTTTTGGATTGAACCCAAAAGAATAAAAAAAATGGTGTTTGTTTCCGTTTTTGAATATTAGGATCCAATGTCCCATTTTATTAGGATCGCTTTCGCTGTTAACAATCATATAGCCATTCATTTAATGCATGGGCATTCTGTTTTCCGCAAAACATCCTATTTAGCCACGTCTCATAATTGGAACGCTCTTGGATATGTGATCAATTTGATTATTATCCATGATTACTGTAGATATTTGGGGAATACCCTCCTTGCCGAATTTATTTGGATAACACCGAGTGTATAACCTACCAGGAACAGGATCTTATTCGTAGTGGGTGGATTTTCACAGTTCACAGTTATACGTATGTTTGCTCGTTTTTCTAGATTAATGACATCTTCAGAGTCGGTGGGTCTTGTATCTATAACAAATATACTTCTTCATACAGGGAAATTTTGTCTTGTGATGAGATGAGCGCTGTTACGCCTCCCTAGAGCCAAAAGGGTTTGATGGTATGCTTGGGCACACTCTCTGGGAAACGATGATCTAATGTTGGTAACGCAGTTTCCGTTTACATCAACAATAACGTTTGTATTATCATTATGCTGGAAGTAATTTGGATTGCGATCATATGCTCCGTTGTATGCAGATTGATCAATGAGAAACAGGGCTAATTTATGTGGAACAACCCCGTTGAAAGGGGAATCAATGGAGATTGAATTTTGACCGGTAAGAAACACGATTGTTTTGACAATAGGTCGATCGAACATGTATTCATTCATGTCATTGTTTTTTGTTAGCGCTTTATTAAGAGCAAGCAAAGCTGTAGGGTATGGCACAATTTTTTTACACCATAATTCACATGAATCAACTAATTAGACGTATTGTTCATTGTCATGTGTTAGAAGAACGCTACTAAGTTTTGCCAGCTCCAAACGTATATTTACGCTGACATTTTCCAATAGATAACTATTGCTACCGGATACGTCAAAGTTTAGTGGCCCCATCATATGTATACCATGACGTAAACTTTCTTGAATCCATGTCTCATTTTCATTTTGAGTAGTATAATTTACCGCGACGACGGTATCTGGAATGGGTGTTTGCAATTATTTCTACATGATATTCAACCCTCTATTATTTAGATCGGATCCCTTCATGGATGTATATCCGTTGAGATTATTTAGTAGTCCTGTATAACTGCTTCCTTCACACTGAACACCATTTAGGAATAGAGAGTGACTTTGGAACATACGATGAAAGAATCCGTCAACGAGTGTAACATTTGTAGCGGCGGCCAATGCGCTTCCATCTGCATTTCTAACACGGATTTTCACTTCTGCAGTTAACGAGCTCAAGTCAACCATTTCATTATCCGATCCTGGAATATGAAATTCCATAAAGGAATCGGCAATTCTACGATCATTCGGACTACTGTTTGTAGTTAGATAGTTTCTTTCAAATTTCGATTCGATACTTGATTCAATTAAATATTTTTTGTTGGTGGAGGTGAACATATCAATCACCCCCATTTCATAGTTTTCCGTAGGGGCTTCTAGCCCTGTCATGTTGAGAGTTGATCCACCAAGCATGTTGTCGGTATCGAACCTTCCCCGAAACTAACGGTATTGGTACATGAACACTGGTAGTTATTAGTAATTAAACAATGGACGGCACAGCTCCATCTTTCTTCCATGATTCTTCTTTGATTTTAGATTTTTCGTTACTTTTCCTGTGGTCTTACCTCCAACCAGGGTTTTCTTTATAACATTCTTGAGTGTAGCAACCCCATGTTCCTTTGTTGATTGTCGAATATCTTTCTGCTCCGAGTAATCGTGTGCAATGTTTCGAGCCATATCGGCAGCTGCAGGCAGTAATGTTTTTCGTAAAAAAGGCAATGTGCGTATTACAGGAATGGCTATGGTTGAGAAGAAACCGCTACCTCTCTGGTACGATATCGGACTTGTGAATCTGTCAATATCATGTACACTACCACCGCGTATTTTGTCAACTTTCGCGAATAAAACTTTGTATTGTTTGTACGACGGATATGCATATACCACCCTCATGATTGCTTGATACCAAATGACCTTTTTTATATCCAGCGTTATATTTATAAGGGTCTAGCTTCTTTTAAAATGCAATACTCATAGGCTAGATCCACCATTCTTGAACGGGATATTACCGCCAACACCATCTCGTTGATCGATGGAAATGGAATCAATATGACTACGCTGTAATTTTTTATATTTGGCACAGGCGCGTGTAAATGAATAAAAGTTATTAATAGGAATAACATCAAGAATATTGACTTGCTTGTCGCCCATGTAACTACGTCAAATTATATCGGAGTAAACGTTTATGTAGCGTACATTATCGTTCATAAAGAACATTTTTTCTCTTACGCCACCTTCACTGACATGATACTTACATATCGCTCCACCCATTAAATCAGCCGATCTTTCTCCGACAAAGTACCAATTCACCATAGCTTCAGTATATTTGTGTTGCGACATGTTTTGTAGAATAAAGGCATTGAACTTTATGCGTCGTGTGGTCTTATCATAATCAAACAATTTTCCTCCATCTCTAACGATTTGTTTGCTTATCAGACTTTTTCTTCTATTGATTTCTAGCTCGGAGATGTTTCATGCCCGATTCGTTCATTTTCAGCGTTCAAATAGTCTACGTAGATTACAATGTAATATTGTATATCATAATTTTTTATCTTGAACCAATCATCATAGAATACTTCTACAAGTCCTACGCTCCACTCTCCCTGTAGCTGTATACCTGGATAAATACTGTTTGTAAAACTTAATAACGTATTGTTTTGATACAATTGGCTACTGCCTAGCAATGAGACAGACGAAAAAGTCCTCCGGTTCCTGCATCCTGCACTGGGTCCTACGTCATACAGACAACAAACCGCGTGTAGACAACAATATATACTCTTAATACTAGGACAATCAAACAACCTTTATATTTTTTATTTATTTCTACCCACATACAAGGATTATTTACATTTATATGAATATTTAGAGGATAAATCCTGTAGACGTGGAGCTGCTTTCATCGCGAGTGTACTCGCCAAAGACGGTCACACCCGGCTTGCGTCTCTTCCATGTTAAATCCATTTCTTCGTCGATTTCATTAGCCAAGGCACATCGCTTCCTCTTTTTAGTGACGGACGGTTTATTTTCAATGGATTTCTTGGGAATGTCCGGGTGCTCATAGGCAAGAGTTGTGCATGCGTCGAGATAGTACCGCTTATTCTCAAATTTACTGAGGCAGTTTTTGATACTGCGTACAGTTTGGAGTTGGCATGCTTGCGACCGAATGTTGTGTATTGTCTTAAAGTGTGTACGTGTTTTCTGGTTATGTATATCTCTGTATTGTTCATGGTTGATTTTGACCTGTGTCTGGTAATTGACACCTTTAGCAGCCGATTTTGTTGCGTCGGACTCAAGCAACATGCTGTAACACTTGGGTTGTAAGCAGATGATTTCCCTCGTGTCGTCATCAGCTGTTTTGCTTTTCAATAGTCCTAGGTGTCCTTTCTTGGGTTCATCGAACAAGGGATGATTTTTGGTATAGTTGGAGAAGTCCATGTATTCAGCCAGGGGAGCTTTGCACATTTCCGCTTCAATGTCTGCCACGCCTTTGAACTGGACTAGCAACGAGTCAGTGTCTGAGTAGATGAGCGAGACGTTGTCACCGTAGCGTGGTTTCAGTGTGTCCTAGAAGAAGCTGTAGACTTTTGCTTATGCTTTTTCAAGCACGAAGAATCCAATTTCGAGTGGATGAACCATTCGGATATTTTTTTGCTTGAGGATCATGATGACTGTTTCGGGACCGATTACGTAGCAGTTTTTTAGGAGTGGGTTGGCAGCGTGTTTCGGAACTCATTGGGGGTGCACACGATCTTTGCCTCTTGACTTCTATTGAGCGGGTTGAAAAGCAGCTTACCGTATATACTTTTGGATAAAAGCTTGTACAGGGTCTTTTCAAAGGAGTTCGTAGACTCCTGACGTTTCTGGATATTTTTCATGATGAATGTTCTGAAGACCGGTTCCTGCTTCACGCACCTCGCTCGCACTCCTCCCACGCACCTATCTCGCACTCCTCCCACGCACCTAGCTCACACTCCTCCCAAGCGATCATTCGCTGCAGCAACCCTGGACTCGAGGTACAGTGCGTTGACTTGTGATATCAGTATTGCGATAAGTACACCTTGAATGCATAGAAATAATCTGAATCATGACATGGCTGCTATGCAATGTTAAAATTATATTACCTGTTCTTCTTGCAGTTTGGCATTGGATTAAACATTTTAGTTGTCGCTTGTGCCTGCTCAGAGCGAATAAGGTTTATCGATATTGAAAGAATAAAGGAATCATCTCCGGCACGAATAAGAAATATTTGTTGCAACGCCCATGAATTCGAAACCAATTTTTCATTTTGATTGTACCCACATTTTTTTATTGACAACACAACAAACAGCGTTAAATATATATTAGTATAAAACAAAAAAGTTCTTTCTGTGGTAGTTGTAGTTTCTAGATGGTTTTATATTGAAAAGGTTCACTAAGTGTGATGAACTCCTCGCTACAAATAAGTAATTTGATCACACTGTCATGTGGTATATCTTTCATTTCATTATATATGCAAGAAGGTAGATTCCAGAGTTATTCAAGTCTCATATAGGCATATGTATTTCTTATGAATAATATTTAATGCCCTCATGATGTCGCACATGAACTTCTCAGTTTGAATTCCTTTCCCTTCTTTCAGTTGACGTTATTTTTGATCAATATATCTAATTGTGTCAACACGTGACATCGCGTTCGATACTATTGATCCTAAAATGATAATACACCAACTCCGATGGTACCAGAAACCTTACTTCAGAGTCTAAAAAGCAACCAATCTTCTCAGTTGGGTTTTATATGCCTCGTATCGTATATTGCCTCGCTGCTTGCTAACCTCCTCATTTTATCTTCGGCCGCAGGGTAGGGTAGTGGGACCAGAGTAAGCTACTGGAACTTGCGCGTCCTGCGGGACAAAGCATAGTTATAATTGGAACCCAGCTTAGTTATAATTAAAAACGTGTAGTTGAAGTCCCAGGGTCTGGGGTGCTGCACCGTCGCAAGTTACTGGATAGGGCTCGACCAGTGGATCGGGTTTGACCAGTGGATCGGGCATGACCAGTGGATCGGGCTTGACCAGTGGATCGGGCTTGACCAGTGGATCGGGCTTGACCAGTGGATCGGGCTTGACCAGTGAATCGGGCTTGACCAGTGGATCGGGCTTGACCAGTGGATCGGGCATGACCAGTGGATCGGGCATGACCAATGGATCGGGCTTGACCAGTGGATCGGGCATGACCAGTGGATCGGGCATGACCAGTGGATCGGGCATGACCAGTGGATTGTGCATGACCAGTGAATCGGGCATTACCAGTGGATCGGGCATGACCAGTGGATCGGGCATGACCAGTGTATCGGGCATGACCATTGATCGGGCTTGACCAGTGGATCGGGCTTGACCAGTGGATCGGGCTTGACCAGTGGATCAGGCATGACCAGTGGATAGGGCATGACCAGTGGATCGGGCATGACCAGTGGATTGGGCATGACCAGTGGATTGGGCATGACCAGT
>SDVV010032752.1:0-11385 GCA_016164225.1 Gammarus roeselii
TATGAATATATAGGTGTTGGTATAAATTTAATGGTATATTGTGTATTCCATTCGGTTCCATGCAGGACAAGCCAGCTGCCTACTAGAGATGAGCTGCGATGTATTCATTAATTTTGAATTTATCAATCCCATGCCCATGAGTTTCTCACTTGAAAATATAGCACATATTGTGAAAACTGTTTTGCAACACGAAGTAGCTACAAATCGGCCGCCGACATGAGATGTGCTGTCACAAATTCATTTTTATTTCTCGCTTCGCTAATTCAAACACGGCATTTAAAAAAATAAGTTTGATGTGTTAGACCTAAGTATTGAAAACCCATTGCTTGACGATGGAAATAAAAGTTTTAATAATAATAATAATTGCGACAGAGCAACTCTGTCGTGACCCCCGAGTAACTTGCAAACAAACAAGTAACTCTGGTGTTGCGCCAGAGTGACCCTATCGTTGCACCAATGAACCGTTGGTAATGCACCAAAGGGACTCAGACAATATACCACAGTTACTCATGCAACATCCCAAAGTTACTCGTCCGTAATAGAGTAACTCCGACTATATATCTGAGTAACTCTAGCGATACAACAGAACAAGTTGATAGTATTACTCCAACTTATTATGAGGTCGATAGGTAACGTTGTGTTACATCAGAGGAAGTATTGGTTCTACCCGATCAACTTAATTGGGCGTTGCATCAAAATAAGCCATGCGCTACACTAGAAGAACCATGACGGTATACTAAAGCGCATTTACGCTGCCATTTGCTTTCACTCATTTCGCTAAGATATTATCAGTAAAATGTCATAAAGAGGTGAATGAAAAAAAGGGCAAAGGTATTATGATTGTATAAAATAATTTTGAAATAAACGCTTTAATACATTCGTAAAATGTTTTTTTTTCGTGCGTTTATTTTTAGATTTGCATTTATTCAGGGCTCTTTGGCCTTAGATCTGTCAATATTTTCCTCATTACACAAGGTAAATAAAAAGAAAACATCAGTCAGGCTGTGATCTGAAATCACTTGGTGTGATAAACGCATTTGAATTGATTTACGGCTCATGGAGAATTTCGAATCGAAAAAGGAACAGAGAAGTGTGCGAAATCTGTCCTAGAGCTTCAATTAATGGATTTATCGTTCTATTCCAAGATTATGGTACATACTCACAAATACATGAACTGGCCGCTTAATCAACACAACACTGCTCGAGAGAGAACAGTATCACCGGCACTGCACGAACACACACTCAGGAAAGTAAGGACGTATTTCGTGACGTTCTACGTCACGCACGTAGATGAGCACCATTTAAGGCGCCACGTACTACCTACTACGTATCCTAAGCAGTATTATATGCGTATAAAGTATTTATTTATGCGTCTTGTGTTGAAATCTGCGTATTAAGAAGTGCGATTGCTGGATTGTGACTGGTTACTGTTGTGTTAAAGAAAACTGCTTTTGATAGTGGTGATGTTGCTATTGTGTTCGGAGGTTCAGGAAATGCCAACGGATTTCCCAATTGAATACGAAATTTTGGTTAGAGCTTAGAGCTTTCAGACGTGGTTGAGTATATTGCTATTGATGGATTTTTAGAGTGCTTTGTGATCCAGTTGCTCGGTTGTTAATATACGGTTTTTTGTTCAGGATATATATAGCTTCCATAATTTGCAATCGATTGAAGTCCGGTTCGTGTGCTAGAATATTGGTATTTATTCATTAAAAAGGTTTCGTTCAGCTTGTTCAAATAGTGCATTTGCAGCCACCGATGTACGAATTCATCATGCATGAATTCATACATTGGTTGGACTACGTTTAATCGCAAACTGTTCACGGTTTGAGGAATGTTCGCGCTGTATGTGGCAACGTATCCGGCAAGAACGAAAAGAGTGTCTTCGTATAACAACGAATATGACTCCAAACAAGCACGTAAATAGAAACTGTACTTCAATCAAATCCGACAATAAGAACCGTCCGAAAGCTTTGGGTCTGACAACAGGAACAGTGTGAAAATCACGTCCTAAATCTGAGCTTTCCGACAGTAGCATAAAGTACGGTTCCAATTAAGCTGATGAACTTTCCGTTTACAAAGACATTCAAGGACAACAGTTGGCTAGCAAAACAAAATCTTGGCCCAATATCTTGGTACAACATCTTGGCGCAACATCTTGGCACAACATCTTGGCACAACATCTTGGCACAACATCTTGGCACAACATCTTGGCACAACATCTTGGCACAACATCTTGGCACACGCATATTTTTGGCTTATTCACAAAGATGAACTCGTCAAGCGTTTGCCTAAGTGACCGACAATCGTGGGATTACCTAAAAGCAGTCATCTTCAACCTTTTCGTCGTTGTGAACCGGTCAATGCTTAAAAAAAAAATTGCAAATCACTGAAGGTAAATTTTAAAATATTCATATTATGATAATACTCAAAATTTTCTGCCTTTCTGTTAACATTTTCTTTCACAAAATAAAAAGAAGTTTATTTCAAGTTCTTGGAATTTCAGTGAAGAAGAGGTTTAAAAGAGGTAATTGATGTGGTAGCCGATCTCTATGCAGCTCAGAGATGATTTTATGATATTATACGTCTCAATAAAACAAAATTTCAAATATAACACAATATATTGTCTGTTTACAGTTTATATTTAGAGACGTTAAGTGCTATTTTTCTGTCTCTTAAGCCAATGTCCCTTTTAGATGAATTTTTGTTAGCATTTATCTTTCAAATCTTTAGGTAATTTTTTTCAAGCAAGATAAAAAGCTGAGAAACAAATATTGTTAATATAATTTGAAAAAAAATTAAACCTGTAATAACAGATCCAATACATTCAGGTGGTTTGCGTCATGATTAAACTCAATAAAACAATAAAAATAATCACTACCCATCTCTCGATCAAGCTTTCAACGTACTGTCATTCAAAACACGTAACACCAAGGCAATTCAGATTCGTTCAATCACACATAAAATACTAAATGTTTACAAAATAAATTGAATAAATCCGTCTGCACGGCCCGGTACTATTTGATCCACGGCCCGGTGCCGGTCCGCGGACCGGGGGCTGGAGACCACGGTCTAAGAGGACTCGTAGCGCTAGGAGACGGGGGTGAGCAGGCCCCGGCCGAGGCATTATGATAAATAAGGCAATAGTGCTCCGAAGAGGGCAACACCGACATGCAGACGCTGTGACCACAGTGCCTTATCCCAGAAAGCATGAAAATTATTAATATATCGACGAGCTACAGAATTGTGGGGTAACCTCGTTACAGATAAAGACGATTAAAAGAGTTAGCTTTTGATGGGATCAGCAAAACTTAGTGAATTATGCTTTGCTGCATGGAGTACGAACCGGCGGCCCACCACAGAGGAGCTGTGAGGAATTCATTAAAAAGGTTTCGTTCAGCTTGTTCAAATAGTGCATTTGCAGCCATCCCAAGTGCAGCCATCCCAAGTACAGCAATCCCAAAGTGACACCATCTGCCCTGAAAGTAAAAACAAATGACTAGAGTCGCAAACTGTTCAAGCTGGGAGCAGCGACCAGCCCACAGCAACCATGTCTATAAATAACCATCACAACATAAATCATATCTTAAATAAACATATAAACGACATATTTGTTGAAGAAAAAATCATAGGTCTGGGAGTGTGGTTTGATCCCGATCTTTCTTTCTAACATCGCGTAGCTACTCTGTGTTCCAAGTTGAATGGAACACTTTTGTCCCTTAACTCTACAAAAAATGAATTGGATTTCAAATCAAGATTACTGATTGTCCACACGTTAGTATTTTCTCACATCAACTACTGTCTTTCATTCTGGGGGAAATGCACAAAAACTCAAAGAGAGAAAGTGCAACGTTGTGTTAACTTCGCGGAAGAATGACATGTGATGTGAACCATAGAAAACGAGACAACGTAATTGCAGTGGCTCAATATCGACAACAAACTGGCTCTCCATGAGTCGGTCAGAATTCATAAAGATCTTCTAGAAAAACATTCACCCGACAGCCAAAGGCACATATATTCTCGAGGTGAAAAGAACAATCGATTCACAAGAACTAATGATACTCTGCACGTTGAACTCAGCAACGGCCTGAGAGCTTTTTCGATCACTGCACCAAAATTCTGGAACAACCTCCCAACAAAGATCAAGAATCTTAAATCTAACACGTCTTTCAAGAATAGGCTTAATAAACATCTATTGCCCGATCAATTTAAAACCATAACTTTGCCTACAAATATAAGATAAATACATTATACCAGTAACCAGAGAATGCGTTCTGTTCTTAAAGATGTCCGAAAATACCACTACCATAACACTTAATGTTGAGCCGACATCTAATAGTTTAAAGTCTTACGATACATTTGATTTCTCCGTTCCTACTGCCCACAATTGTCTCTGTTAATTAAACTAGGTGTTAACTTGCGTTGTGTCTACTTCCATGTTTCGAATGTTACAATCGTTTTAGTATAACTTAAATACGAGCTCAGTTTTTTCGAGGAACGATAGATAGCTACCAGCTCTGATAGTTAAATTCGATGTGAATATCATTCATTGAATTATTTCTACCAATCACTGTACCATTTTTAATGACACAATCAATGTCACCTAAACCTATATTGTGCATTATCTTCTATAGCAGAAACATATTCATCCCACTTTTGTAATCCAGTTATGAATTATTATGATTGTCAATTATTTAATCATTTCCTAGCGGTCATGAAGTGTAAACATTCAGTGTTATGTAAATACTTTATGTATAATTTATATCCGCTATTCCCCTCTTCTTTATTCATACAATTGTTTAGAGCCATATGTACAACATGTTAACGCAATATGTTAGTTTTCCAGCCCCATGTTCTCAGAATATCCAAGCCCCATATATTCACGATTTCCTCAACCCTATATATTCGTAACTGTCCCAACCCCATGTTTTCGCGAGTTCCCCACCCCGTGTACTCATGATTGTCCAAACTCATTTATTATTAATTTCCCATCAACAGGCATTCCTGATTGATTATAATCTTGTAATTTATAATTTGTTGCATATAATAAGAACCAGCGACACACTAGCAATGAGGTGCGACGAATTCAATTGAACTTTCGTTTACGTTTATTCAAATATGTACATGATAATGAAGTTTTATGTGTGATATAAGATAAATTAAAAACCCATTGCCAGACGATGAAAATAAATGATTTAATAATAATTTAATAATTTGTTACTGAAGTTCGCGTGTTAGATTTAAGATTTGATCCCCCGTTGCTAGACGATGGGAATAAATTATTTGATAACAATGATAATTTCAGGTTTGCTCTCCTAGATTCAAGAGAAGGTGTTAAATATGAGAGCATCGTCGAGGATTCCACACAAAATAAATCAAAAATTTAAAAATAAAATCCTTGATTCACAAGAGGTTTTGTGGTATTCTTTTTTTTTGACAAAATCTGCCTTAAAACTATAATACACCTTAAATATATGGGACAATGTTATCGAGTCGCTAGCAAATGAGTACTATATTGGGCTTCCTGCAGAAGTCTCGGAGACAAGAATTTTTGGATATGTTTTATGTCACTTTCGTGCATATGGTCTAGATGAAAGGTGAAAAGGTATTTGAAAGATGTTCTACCTTTATCTGCGCTACACGACGAAGAAGGCGTTAAAGTAACGAATTGCAAATTGGAGTACACGAGCACATCCAGGTAGTATACAACAAGTCTAACAGTTGTGCTCGGACTTACTTACAGCTACAAGGTGTACTGCAATTCTGTTAACACGGTAGCGTGCATCATAGCATCATAGCTGCTCTGTCCTGATGACACATAATATTGTGATCAGACATTTATAAATTGGACAAACAGTTCGACTGATCATATACAGACTAATCAACTGCCTTTTAACTACGATAAACACAATCATGAACGATTAAAAGACATTTTGATGCCTCGGAAACAAATTTAAACTTACACATTGATACATAGTGAAAAAAGTATGATTAAAAGACATTCATGCATACCGAAAGACACACATGTATACCGAAACACACACACCAAATGACCCCCATAGAAAGACACGTGCATACAGAATGAAAAGACTTAATGAGCAAATCAATGGACTTGGCAAAAAATTGAAGTACCACCGATCAAAAGACTTGACTAATAAGTGCAGTAACACTGATCAAAGTACTTGAAAAACAAGTGTAGTACCACCGAGCAAAGGACTTGACAAACAAGTGTAGTAACACATATCAATGGACTTGACGAAAAAGTTTAGTACCACTGATCAGAGAACTTGACAAACAAGGGTTGAACCATCAATCAAAGTATTTGACGAACAAGTGTAGTACCACCAATCAAAAGACTTGGACCAACAAGTGTAGGACCACCAATCTAAAGACTAAACGAACAAGTGTAGTACCACCAATCAAACGACTTAACGTACAAGTGTAAAACCACCGATCAAAGGACTTGACGAACAAGTGTAGTAACACCAATCAAAGGACTCCACGAACCAGCGCAGTACCACCGATCAAAGGACTTGACGAGCATGTGTAGTACAAACTATCAAAAGATTTAACGAACAAGTGTATTACCACCAATCAAAAGACTTAAAGAACAAGTGTTGTACAACGAGTCAAACGACTTAACAAACAAGTGTAGCACCACCAATCTAAAGACTTAACGAACGAGTGTAGCATCACCAATCATAAGACTTAACGAACAAATGTAGTACCACCGATCAAACGACTTGGCGAACAAGTGCAGTCCCACCCATCAAAAGACTTAACGAACAACTGTAGTACCACCAATCAAAAGACTAAACGAACAAATGTAGTACCCATTATCAAAAGACTTGACGGACAAGTGTAGTACCACCAATCAAAGGACATGACGAACAATTGTTGTACCACCAATCGAAGAACTTGACGAACAAGTGCAGTGCCACCAATCAAAAGATTAAACGAACAAGTTTAGTACCACCGATCAAAGGACTTGACGAACAAGTGTAGTACTCATAATTAAAGGACTTGAACAAGTGTAGTACCACCAATCAAAGAACTTGACGAACAAAAGCAGTACCCCCAATCAAAAGACTTAACGAACAAGTGTAGTGCCACCATATAAAGGACTTGACGAACAAGAGTAGTACCACCGATCAAAGGACTTGACGAACAAGTGCAGTAACACCGATCAAAGGACATGACGAACAAGTGAAGTACCAACGATCAATGGACTGGACGATCATGTGAAGTACCCTCGTTCAAAGGACTTGACGAAGAAGTGTAGTACCAACGATCAAAGGACTTGACGAACAAGTGTAGTACCACCGATCAAAGGACTTGACGAACAAGTGTCGAACCATCGATCAAAGAACTTGACGAACAAGTGCAGTAACACTGATCAAAGGACTTGACGTTCAAGTGTAGTACCACCTATCAATGGACTTGACTAACGCGTGTAGTAGCACTAATCAAAGAACTTGACGAACAAGTGTTGTACCACCAATCAGAGGACCTGACGAACAAATGTAGTACTACCAATCAAAAGACTTAACGGACAAGTGTGGTACTACCGATCAAAAAACTTGACGAGCAAGTGGAGTACCACCCATCAAAGGACTTAACGAACCAGCGTAGTACCACTGACCAAAGGACTTGCCGAGTAAGTGTAATACCACCAATCAAAGACTTAACGAACATGTATAGTACCACTAATCAGAAGACACAACGAACAAGAGTGGTACACCGGTCAAAAACCTTAACGAACAAGTGTAGTACCACCGATCAAAAACTTGACGAACAAATGTAGTAAAGCCGATCAAAGGACTTGATGAACGAGTGTAGTACCACCGATCAAAGGACTTGACGAACAAATGTAGTACCACCGATCAAAGTATTCGACGAACAAGTGTTGATCCACCGATCAAAAGACTTGACGAACAAGTGCAGTAGCACTGATCAAAGCAATTGACAAATAAGTGTAGTACCACCGATCAAAAGACTTGACGAAAAAGTGCAGTACCGCCGATCAATGGACTTGACAAGCAAGTGTAGTACCACCGATCAAAGGACTTGACGAACAAGTGTAGTACCACCGATCAAAGGACTTGACGAACAAATGTAGTACCACCGATCAAAGGACATGACGAACAAGTGTAGTACCATCTATCAAAGAACTTGACGAGCAGTTGTAGTACCACCGATAAAAGAAGTTGACGAACAATTATAGTACCACAGATCAAGGTACTTGACGGACAAGTGTTGAACCACCGATCAAAGGACTTGACGAACAAGTGCAGTAACACCGATCGAACCAATTGATAAACAAGTGTAGTACCACCGATCAATGGACTTTACGAACAAGTGTAGTACCACAGATCAAAGGATTTGACGAACAATTGAAATACCACCGATCAAAGGACTTGCGAACAAGTTTAGTACCACCAATCAAAAGACTTAGCAAACAAGTGTAGTACCACCGATCAAACTACTTGACGAACAATTGTAGTACCACCGATCAAAAGACTTAACTAACAAGTGTAGTACCACCGATCAAAGGACTTGACGAACAAGTGTTGTACCACCGATCAAATGACTTGACGAACATGTGTAGTACCACAGATCAATGGACTTGACGAACAAGTGTTGAATCACCGTTCAAAGGACTTGACGAACAAGTGCAGTAACACCGATCGAAGCAATTGATAAAAAGTGTAGTACCACAGATCAATAGACGTGACGAAAAAGTGTAGTACCACCGATCAATGGACTTGACGAACAAGTGTAGTGTTAGTAATCAAAGGACTTGAGTTGCAAGTGCAGTATCACCGATCAAAGGACATGACGATCAAATGTAGTACCATCGATCAAAGTACATGACAAATAACTTTTAAACCACCGATCAAAAGACATGACGAACAAGTGTAATACCACTGATCAAAGGACATGACAAATAACTTTTAAACCACCGATCAGAAGACATGACGAACAAGTGTAATACCACTGATCAAAGGACTTGACGAACAAGTGTTGAACCACCGTTCAAAGGACTTGACGAACAAGTGTAGTACCACCGATCGAATGACTTGACGAACAAGTGTAGTACCACCGATCAATGGACTTGACGAACTAGTGTTGAATCACCGTTCAAAGGACTTGACGAACAAGTGTAGTAACACCAATCGAACTACCTAACGAACATGTGTAGTACCCCCGATCAAAGGACTTGACGAACAAGTGTAGTGCCACCGATCAAAGGACTTGACGAACAAGTGGTACCACCAATCAAAAGACTTAACGAACAAGTGTAGTACTAACAATCGAAATACTTGATGAACAAGTGTAGTACCACCGATCAATGGACTTGACAAACAAGTGTATTTCCATCAGTCTAAGTACTTGAAAAACATGTGTTGTACCACCGATCAGAGGACTTGACGAACAAGTGTAGTACCACCGATCAAAATACTTGACGACCAAGTGTAGTACCCTCAATCAGAGGACATGACGAAAAAGTGTAGTGTCGCTGTTCAAAGGACTTGACGAACAAATGTAGTACCATCGTTCAATGGACTTGACAAACAAGTGTAGTATCATCAATCAAACGACTTGACGAACAAGTGTAGTACCACCTATCAAAAGACTTAATAAACAAGTGAAGTACCATCAATCAAATAACTTAACGTACAAGTGTAGTACCACCGACTAAAAGAACTTGAGGAACAAGTGTAGTACCATCGATCAAAGGACTTGACGGACAAGTGTAGTACCACCAATCAAAAGACCTAACGAACTAGTGAAGTACCACCACTCAAAGAACTTGACCAAGATGTGTAGTACAACCGATCAAAGGACTTGACGAACAAGTGAAGTACCACCAAATAAAAGACTTAACGAACAAGTGTAGTACCACCGATCAAAGAACTTGACGAACCAGTGTAGTTCCACAGATCAAAGAACCCGACGAACAAGTGTAGTAGCACCAATCAAAAGACCTAACGAACAAGTGTAGTAACATCGATCAATGACTTGATGAACAAGTGAAGTACCTTCGATCAACAGACTTGACAAACAAGTGTAGTACCACCGATCAATGGACTTAGCGAAAAAGTGAAGTACCACCTATCAAAGGACTTGAGGAACACGTGCAGTACCACCAATCAAAAGACTTGACGAGCAAGTGTAGTACCACCGATCAAAGAACCTGACGATCAAGTGTAGTACCACCAATCAAATGATTTGACGAACAAGTGTAGTACCACCAATCAATAGACTTGATGAACGAGTGTAGTACCACCGACCAAAGATTTTGACGAGCAATTGCAGTACCATCGATCAACGACTTGACGAAAATGTGCAATAACATCGATCGAAGCACATGACAGACAAGTGTAATACCACAAATCAAACGACTTGACGAACATGTTTAGTTGCACCGATCAAAGAATTTGACAGACAAGTGAAGTACCACCCATCAAAAACTTAACGAACAAGTGTAGTACAACCGATCAAAGGACTTGACGAAGTATAGTACCACCGATCAAAGACTTGACGAGCAAGTGTAGTACCATCGATCAAAAGACAACGAACAAGTGTAGTGCTAACGATCAAAGACCTTGACGAACAAGTGTAGTACCACCGATCAAAGGACTTGACAAACGAGTGTAGTACCACCGATCAAAGAACTTGACGAACAAGTGGTACCACTAATCAAAAGACTTAACAAACAAGTGTAGTACCTCCGATCAAAGGACTTGACGAATAACTATAATACCACCGATCAAAGGGCTTGACGGACGTGTGTAGAACCACCGATCAAAATACTTGACGAACAAGTGAAGCAAACCGTTCATAAGAGAATACGTCAGATGAATTAAATACAGTTCTTGAGCCGCGTTTTAAAATTTTTGGCATGGAGAAACCTTTTGTAATTTCAATTGGTACTCTATTCCAAAGACTGATGTTCATGGTAGAAAAGAAGACATAAAAATGGTCGTGGAAACATGAGGAATGGTCATATTAAATGTTACAAAGAGTAACGATCTAAGGCATCCTCAGAAACAATGACAACAACAATAGATAAGCAAATCGGTTGTAGGTACGAAGACCAATCCAATAGATAGGTGATGATTCCTTTATTAACATATAAAGGGCAATAATCACGTGATATATGTATGTGAAAATTTGATATACATTTGCTCAGTCAGTTCTGAGACAAAGTCATTTACGTGTTGAATGTCGGCTCGCCCTTCTAACGAAACAAAATGCGGGTCATCTCACAGTAGTTACTCATGCACCTTTACTCGGATTAGTGAAGGAATAAGATAGGGCCGAATTAGCGGTGGGGAGGGGGGTTGGCCGGAGTTCGGCGGGGGGGGGGACCGAAACCGG
>SDVV010032753.1:0-11385 GCA_016164225.1 Gammarus roeselii
ATGTTTCCATTGGGGCCTCCACGGCCGTTCCGTTTCTTATGGTTATCATCACGAGTCTTTTAATAGCATTCACTAGTTGCACGGGAAGACAGGCCCGATTTTTACCTCAGTCGACGAAACTGAGCACGTTCCTTGACGATTAATATCGTATAGAGGGACAGCGTCGCCCTACGCCCCATTTCCGATTACCCATCTCTACAGCCCAAAATCGCAACCACCCAACTTTTATCGCCCTTTCACTCACTGCCCCACCTTCCAACTCCCACTGTCCACTCCTACTGGCCCAATTTCCCGTAGCCCCGTCTCTCACCGATCAATCTCCCACCACCCAATCTCCCACCGCTTCATATCCACCGCCCCATCCTCCGCCGCCCCATTTCACATCGCTTCATCTCCCACAGCCCCTCATCCAACCTCCTCATCTTCAACCAGTCATGAATAGAGAGTATCATGAGTTAATCATGTACACCGTCTCGCCATTTCGTACGACATGGTCCCGTATTCTACTTCAATTGACATTCATCTTCCTGAAACACTTTAATATATACAAAACAAATTCTTAAACAAGTACGCATCTCATTAGCATGCCGTTCAGGGGAGGGTAGATGGCAAAAGGGTTGGGCCGATACAACCATGAGTCGCTTGATGCAACTCCCCTCCTCACCAGAAGAAGGGATACCTCTGAAACTGCTGAGGAAGTTGCTGCCATCTCATCGCCGTTGTGCGTTGTGCCGCCCGACTGTACTTCACTTTAATGAGAGAAGTAGCACGGATGGCCGAGTGTTTTCTTGCGGAACTCTTGTACCATTATCACCCCGTGATGGCCGTCGTTGCAGAGAACAGCTTTCGGTCGGCCATAGTATATGCTGGAGAAGACACTTCTGTGTACTCAATGCACAAAAACATTCAGAACCGAACTGTGTTTCTTCACGAGCATACAAGCTCGTGATGATACTTGTGTTTATACCAGGCACTAAAACGGGGAGAAAACTTCTGTGCACTTTGGATACCCAAGCTGATGAGTACATTTACTAAACTCTTGGTACAAGCTGGAGAGGACGCTTTCTGGGTACTTTATGCACTGAACCGATAGTGAACTCGGTAGAATTTAAATGCATGAGCTGATGAGTACATTTTTCTGCGGAATCATGTTATACAAGATGGCGAAGACACTTCTATGAACTCTATAGGCATTGAAATAAGTAGTACACATCTTTGTATTTGAGTTGGAACATGGAGCTGGAAAGTACTTTAAAGTGTACATATAGCTCCATAATTTTTGGCAATTCAGTCATTTGCCGTCGAATGAATGAGTTGACAATATTAAAAACGTAATTTTTTCACTAATCCAGACACTAGGTCGGATCCCCCAGGAAGGTGGATGGCAAACGGCAAGTCACACTTCACACTTATTTCATAGACTCACACTCACACAACTTAGCCCTTTTATGCTAATGGGTCAGGCCGGAAGACCCCGCGACACATACTGTAGGTCATGAGTGCGGTCCGAGGTCGATGTCAGCTGCAGGGCCAGGCACTGGGACTGGTTTACCCCTGCTGCGTCATGTTGATCAGGCCCCCCCACCCAAGACCATCCCGTTTCTCTCAACGACATGCCAAGGGCGGGAAAGCACATCAGGTCAGCGTCAAAACGTTCTCCACTCACGCCTATTCATTGCACGCTCTCTAGCTACCAGGACACTGAAGTCTCTCCTTCCTAACGCCTGCATCACACCATCCATACAAAAAAAATCGATCTACCTCTAGCGTTACGTCAACTCACCTCCGCCTTTATCACTCATTTTACCAAACTCCTTCCATCCATCTTCACCATGGGCTCGAACCATCTCAGAACACCGAATCTACGTAGTCTAATTTCTTCACCATCCTAGTACTAATTCGAACAACGTCGTTATTGATACTGTCTCTCAGCGTCACTCCAGCCATGACCCTTAAACATTTCATCTCGAAAACATTCAACCTTCTACTCTCACTCCTAATTCTCAGCTCAGTAGAGCACAGTTTTAGGACTACTAGGATTGAGAATATAGCACTTTGTCTTTAAGTTCACGGCTTGTAGCTGCTCACTTAACAAGGCCAAGATGACTCCTGCTGCGAAACTAGAATGGGTAACTTGCCGCCAATCGTACATCCCCAAACTAATGTATGTTGGTAGCTCTTCTATGCAAACGCGTAATACGCCTTCAAACGGAGAGTGCAAAATAGCGAGTTGTAAATTCTGCCAACATGCCGAAGATATTAAACAACTGAAAGCACAGTTAACTCATGCTTCTGGTGGCCCACCCAACGCAGATGCAGTTAACGCCGATACAAGGCTGCTAGATGTTGATTCAGAACTGAAAAGCGTGCAGAAACAATTTCGCGAACTCAAAGATATAATAAACAGAAAAATAGAAACAACAAAGGAAATTGCTAAAACTACCCTGCATCGTTTAAATGAACTCCAAGTGCACTTAGACTCAGAATTGGCAAATTCTGAGTCAAATCGATAGAAGAAAAGGTCAACAGTGCTGAGACACTCTTCACAACTGTAGTAAACAGGCGGCAGGCAGTGGCAAAGTATCACAGGTCGTGCGACAGTCCTGTCACACCCGAACTGATACAAGCAACCGTTTCGGTGTATTGTCCGATTAAATGGACTCTTAAAACACAGAGGAAATTATTGTGACTGGCGATTACAATATCACCTCCATCAAACCAAATCAACGAAAAGAGATAGTCCAACTAAAAATACTCGGTAAAGCAGGCTTGAAAATTGACGATATTGAATGAATAACCAAAAAGACATGAAACATATCTTCTTCTAAACCGATCATACTACAAGTCGGGGCAAAAAACGTGGTGACGCAGACGGAAGAAACAAGGGTAAGGTATAAAACCATGCTAACAAACGTCAAACATCGCACGCAAACATCCATGTCACTGGCATCCTGCCCATCCAAACCACAGTAGATACAAATTGAACAAGATGATATTTCAAAACAATCGCATTGCAACGTTCTGCAAAGCACAACAAATTTCATTATCGGACCATTGGAAAGCGATGATCAACCTCAAAAACTATGAATTCGATATAATCACCAACAACGCACGCATAAACACGTCTGGGCTTGATACCCTCGAAAGCATACTTCAGAATATCGGTGCTGGCCTCGTCACCGAAATTAAATCGAAAAACATTCTCGACGCCTAACACAAGACTCCGCCATTACTGCCCAACGGAATGAGTCAACAGCCGCCGCCCAAGCAAGTAGCAATCACGGACCCTGCAGTAATGTTAGAGGAACAGCCAACAAAAATTGAATTCACCATTAACAAAGAAGTCCATCGAAGTAACACAGCAGCCCCCGACCGCAACCAAAGAGTTCCTGACAGGATTCCGAGCCAAAATACCCTCAAATGTTACTATGTAAACGCTAGAAGTCTCCGAGACAATGATCGATGAGATCGACATAATAACCATCACAGAATCGTGGATGAAATCGAGCACTAATTTTATCTGGTCGAATTCACTCTCCCGGGTTTTTCTCTATTTCACAAAGATAGACTAGGCCGTGAGGGTGTAGGAGTATTGTTTCTCGTAAAAAACACTCTATAAATAATAGAAGTCTCTATTCTAAGCAGCAGACACGACATAGTTTCAAATCAAGTAGTCGGTGAACATACAACGTGTCAAATCACACTAGTTTATCGTCCTCCCATGAGCATTGCCGCAGATGATATCAATCTTTACAATACCCTCGTCGATGTGGTCAGAACACAAAACAGAATTGTACTTGGAGACTTCAATATTCCCGACATTGATTGGGAAACAGAAGAATGTACGACCACGGGCCAATGCCTGATTGATTTTGCTGACGACACCTACAGTAGGTAGCAATATTCTTGATCTTATATTATGTGCAAGCGACTCTCATGTCACGAACGTCGAAGTGGGCGAACCCCTCTGAAATAGCGACCACAACTGTATCCGTTTTATGATTGAGCTCGAGTTGAAAACGTCAAACAACTGCGAAAAAGTCCATAACTTTAGATTAGCTTAAGAGAGGCAATGGCGTCAGCAAATATAACCCTCGGACAAGATGTCAATCAATCGCTAAGCAATTTTTTGAGTGCACTTCAAAATATTGAAATTGACCATGTCCCTCGCAGAAACAGGCAAACATCAGTCAATCAGCCTAGGTACTGGAAATGAGAATTGCTGCGCCTTCAGTTGCACAAGAAAACAAAGCACTCGAATAAACAGAAGCACACACACGACGATGCGGCAAAAAATTAGTACAAAATCAGCAGAAAGATTTTTAAGACGGTCCAGAAACGAAAGAAAAAATATTACGAAGATGATATTGCGGCCAGCGTCAAAACTAATCCGAAACAATTTTTCAGTTATATATCGAGCAAAAAAAATCAAGATCTGTAATTGCCCTCTTGAAAATGAAATTGGTGAGCTAGAAACTGACGACACTGAAATGAGTGTCCTGCTTAACCAATTTTTCTGTTCTGTATTTAAGTTAGAGAATGCGGATATTCCTAATCCTGAGGATATCACAGCGCAATGACAAATCAAAGCCCTCAGCACAGTGAACTTTTCCCTTGCTGAAGTTGTTGAATATAAATAAAAATTGAAATTTATAAAATCTCCCGGTCCAGACCAAATTCATCCCAGAATACTGAAAAAGACTAAGAACGAAATTGCTGAACATCTAGCAAACATTTCCACCCAATCGCTCACAAATGGAACCTACCACTCTCAATGGAACGAGGCCAACGTCACCCCAATTTTTAAAAAGAGGGACAAAAAGTGTCCCGGAAATTACCGTCCAATTAGTTTCACCTCAGTCATGGGCAAATTGATGGGAATTAGTTCAATCCCGGAAAAAATTACAGAATTCCTAGAATTAAATTAGTTAGTAGGTAACCTCTCAGCATGGTTTCAGACGCAATCGTTCTTGTCTTATTAACCCGTTCCTGTCTTATTAACCTGCTGCTTTTTTTTCAAGAATATAATTGAATTTCACGACGAGAAATCTACGATCGACATCATTTACCTCGACTTTCAAAAGGCTTTCGACAATGTTCCTCACAAACGCTTGGTTAGTAAATTGCACAGCATCGGTATTCGAGGTGAACTCAATAACTGGATAAAATGCAGGCTCACGAACAGACGGCAGCGAGTCGTACTTAATGGAGCTTCCTCCAATTGGGGTAAAGTTACAAGCGGCGTACCCCAAGGATCTGTGTTAGGTCCAGTTCTCTTTATAATATTCATAAGCGATCTCGACAGCAACGTATTCTTGAACATTAGCAAGTTTGAAGACGATACCAAGCAAGAAGGAAAAGTGCAAACCAAACTCGAGTGTGACCTGATTCAATTAGACTTGAACAAAATTGTTGAATGGTCAGAAAAGTCGCAAATGAAATTCAATGTCGACAAGTGTAAAGTCATGCACATTGGTCACCATAACCCTAAACATGAATATTCAATGTCAGGAAAGAAACTGATACCTGTTACCGAAAAGAGAGATCTAGGTGTCATCATTAGTAACGACTTGAACGATACAGCCAAAAGAGGAGGCATGATATCCCCCAAAATCTCGTGCAAAAGCAAAAATAGTATTCGCAGGGTATACACTGCATTTGTTAGACCGCAACTTGAGTATTCCGTCCAATTTTCGTTTCAATACCTCAGAAAATACATTATTAAATTAGACAAGGTCCAACGTAGAGCTACCAAACTAATCCCTTCGCTGCGCAATAAATCGTACGAAGAGAAACTGCGCGAACTCAACCTTTATCCGCTAGAGTAACGTAGAGTCAGAGGTGACATGATCGAAGCGTGGAAGATTATGAAGGGTAAGGAAAACGTCGAGCGAGCAAGCCTTTTCACTTCAGATGCGTACGGAGTTACCAGGAATAATGGAAGCAAAATTATTAGTAAAGCGTTTCAAACTCGATATCACGCGCAATTTCTTCACGTACAGGGTTGTCGAGGAATGGAACAGACTTCAGGCGGAAGTTGTGAACAGCGAAATACAATCGTAATGTTTAAATCACGGCTCGACCAATTCTACCGAAATCGCCGCTAAATAGCTCCCATCTATAGCAATTTCACCAGTATATTCGTGAAAAATGGTGTTCGGCATTGACACCCATACGGTTAAATTAGTGCCCGGCATTGGCACTAGCACGGTAAAAAATGTGTGGCATTGGTACCTGCTCGTTGCAAAACGGTGTTCAGCAATGACACCGCTCAGCATTGGTTTAACGAGGGATGTAACTCATTGAAGAGAAAGCCACCGACACCGTGGGTCGGTGGCTTTCTCTTCAGGTGCTGATTTAAGTTGTTTCGAGTGTCATCGTTGAATGCTATTTCCTCCAACAAACTTTACCGTTCTTGATCTATTAAAACAGAAAATACACAGACACAAGATGCTATCTTAGACTTTCTACTCCAGAACTAATCTTCTTACAATCAAAAGGCAAACAAGTTTAGGTCGTAAGGCCTATTGTTGTCTTCTTACACTTGTAAACACTTGTAAACTACACCTTCATACAACCCTCACGTTGCTTCCATCCCCAACTTCCTAAAACTTGCTACACTCTTCAATGCACCCAACACTTCCCACCTTGCGACATCACCTCAGTTCCCAGTGATCGGTGTTCTCCACACGGAAGCCCAGATACCTAAAACACTGAATTTACTCAATAACTCTTCATTTACGGGACACGTATTCTACTTGCAACAACATTCGTCGAGCATCCCATTACTTTACGTGTACCCACGTTACCTCAAAGCTTCCGCAGCTTACACACTCTACTTAACTTTGAAACTTGCCTAAACAGCTTCTCCTCCAAATCCGCCACTAGTGTGCCATATCATCCGCAAATAGTAACTGGCTCAACTGCAAATTCCGACTAATCGCTTTTAACAGCTTCAAGCCACGACCCATTACACTCGCGTTCACCGCCCTATCCATGTAGGGATTGAACAGCTAGGAAGGTATGACGCAGCCTTTGTTTCAGTCCCACTTTCACTGTAAACCAATCACTTGCCTGGCTTCCCACACTAGCAGATGCTCTCACGTCAATATAAAAATTCTGAACCGCTTTCAACAGATTTCCGCCCTCTCCACACGAATTCAACATCCTCCACATCGCTTCCATGTCGACCCTGCCCTAAGCCCGTTTCAAATCCATGAATGCCAAGAACACATTCTATCCCATCGCAAGGTACTTCTAACACAGTTGTCCTACTGCAAAAATTGGTTCGGCCCACTCTCTACCACTACTAATGCCACTGTTAATTGACACACTAATTATTTCAATCAGCTCTTTCCGGTAGAACTTACCAACCACACATAACAGGCTAATTCATTTTTCATTTTGATTCCCTTTGATCTTATACAGCGCATCAATGTAAGCACTGTCCCACTCAATCGACACCACGCCCGACACAAAACGCAGATTCAGTAACCTCACCAGTCATTCGACAATCGTTTCTCCACTCCTACTCTGACACTCGGTCGCAACGCGATCCAAACCAGGTGCTTTCCCTGCTTTTATCACCTCTTTCGCCTCCGGCACCTCTTTCCTAGTAATGTCCGCAACAAGACTCTCTCCCAAAACCGGCACCAGTGCACCACCATCCACAGCAACAATGTCAGCCTCAAAAAACTCGGCCCACTTTTTCCGTGCATCACCACTTTCCAACAATAACTGGCAGTTTTTATCTTTCACCACCTCCTCCTTTCCGATCTCCCCATTTCCCCTCTATTCACTTCTTTCCAGATCATCTTTTTGTTCTTCTCAAAATTCAGGCACAACCGTTTGCCCCACCTGGCATCAGCGTCCCTCTTGGCTCTCCTCACCACCTTTTTCATATTTTTTATCTTCTCTGTATGGTTGTCATATGCATCCGCCGTCCTTGCTTGCAACCTACCAAAGACTATTCTGTTCACCGCCACCACCAGTTTGATCTCCTCGTTGCCCCATTCGCAGCCCTCCCTTCTGCACCTACCCATTCTTACTCAACATCTCTTAGGTCCTGTTCTCTCACGTTGTCATATTCCTCCCTCAACGCCTGCTGGAACTCCTCAGCTCTGTTTTCCAAATTCATTTCCCTCACCTTCACTACTTCTCTTCCTCCTCCCACTCTGTTGTTCCTCTTCCACCTCTGCTCCACTCTTCATCATCCTCCCACCAGCAGATGGTCAGACACTCCTCCACCCTCCCCTCTCAACACCCGCACATCCAGCACCTTCCTCACCACTCTGTTTAAAATAGGCACAAAAAGCATCAGTGCTCTCTCCACCACTGTACCACGAGCCATCCTTACCGTGTATCCATTTGGATATATCGCATCTAAAACAAGTTGTTTCCAACCACCATCTCCTGATCCATGCACAAACCCATCGGGTGTTCTCTATTGTAATTTTTACCAGGAATGACATACCTCCCTATCACATTCTCAATCACTCCATCTCCAGCTCCCGCATTAAGGTCACCAAGTACAACCACATTGAATTGACTTCCAAAACCCTCAATACACTCACTCAACTGATCACTCAACACCAACTCCGCAACTTCTTGTGCAAAACTTACCTCCACGTCCGACTTTTTTGCACTTACCACACCAAACTCACATTCGCCCTTACCTTGTACCTTCGTCTCATCGAGAGTCAACAAATCAAACTTCCTCCCCACAAATATCTCCATAATCTCTCTTCTCTTTGCTTCATTCGAACTCCAACCACTCACATTCTGCGACCCTAACAATAGGGTTCAAAGAAACGTGGGCTTCTCCTCTCCTGGTTCATCTTGCCATCTTTGAGGAAAACACTACAGAGGTAAGATTCTTAGCCCCCTCACTCCGCTTCTACTAGTCATCTTCTATCGTGTAAGACAATTTCTAACTCTAAATCAGGTTTCAAAACATTTTATAATATTTTTTTTTTCAAGAACTATCTTTCATTTATGACTTAAATTTGGTAAGAACTAATGGAAGATAACAATACACAGCGATAGAAATAGCTGAAAATGATATAGAAATGGGAGGTATTCCTAAGTGCTTCAACAAACACAATAATCAGACTAAAAAGTTAGACCAGAATAGAGTCGTGGCTGGCTCCTTTCACTCCTCCATCTCTAAACACCCCAACCCTACCTATGTTGTTGTTGTTGTTGTTGGTTAAGCTTAGCTCTTCCTGCGGTGTAGGAGCACGGCCGGCGCTCAGCAGGAAAGCTCGGGTACCCACCGACGTATGCATGAAGGGAATGTTGCAGCAGGTGCAAGTGCACCATATATTAGATCTACACTCCTGATGAAACTGAGGCAGTCTCACGGGCGTTTCCACAAATCACGAACCGACGTGATATCACGGTTGAGCCGGTCGGGTCCAATGACTGGGCATGACGTCGTGACGTGGTCAACCGTATCAGGCAGAGAGATGGAAGGGTCCAATGACTGGGCATGACGTCGTGACGTGGTCAACCGTATCAGGCAGAGAGATGGAAGGGTCCAATGACTGGGCATGACGTCGTGACGTGGTCAACCGTATCAGGCAGAGAGATGGAAGGGTCCAATGACTGGGCATGACGTCGTGACGTGGTCAACCGTATCAGGCAGAGAGATGGAAGGGTCCAATGACTGGGCATGACGTCGTGACGTGGTCAACCGTATCAGGCAGAGAGATGGAAGGAAAGTTCCACAGTCTATGTTGTATGACTGACTGGTAGTGTAGCGCCCGCACCTCAGACGTGACAGATGAACCCAGGGACCCCTGGGTAACCACAACTTCTCCGCGTCCACCGTAAGTGGGTGACTCTGTAGGACCATGTTGACTGTATGGTCAGCCAGTGCAAGAGCTGAGAAGCGGGTGTGTATCTGTTTGTGCATACATGTAATGTAGAACGGAGAAAGGTCGTGTAAAGAGAGCCGAAGTGTGCTTCCTATGGATTATATAGGTTTCGCTGGGTTTGACGTAGGTTCAATAAGTGGTAGCTGAGATGTGCCGGGTCCCTAATCTTGTTGAAAAATTATGTTCCTCTCACATCAAGATGATGGTTGAGATGGAGGACCTTGGTTTCCACATGCAGATGGGGATTGGTAACAGTCTCTGTACAGCCCGTTGCGGCGAGCAAGGCCGCGTCTTGTTTTATTTGCTATGAATTTATGTGTGTGTCAGCAAGGTCAGTGAACCCGACGGTACATGTGCAGAAAACTATGTGTCTGATGAATTGTCTGTGTAGGTAGTTGTGGTAAGTGTTATGGTCACGTTCAGTCTAGATTTGGCTTTAGTGCTGAAGTTGTTTGTGTGAAGTTTGAACATCATCCTCGAGTCATAAGTTACTCCACCGTAGACAGTGTCGACGGGTCGCAGACAGTGTCTGCAACTCAGTCGGTCCTAAGGCTAGATAAAAGGGGGAAGGTTGGGGGTGTGACAAGCAGCCTTCACCCGCGTAAAATACTACCCCCTAACAAACCGACAACGAAACGAAGATGAAACAACTCTAAACAATCTAATCTAATCGAGGCGAGTCGAGGCTAGTAGCCGAGACGAGCGAGCTCGTTTGAGACGAGTCGAGATAATGCGTGTATACCAACGAAGATAGAATGAAACGACACAATACTCCAAAAAACATCCAATGATATCCAGAACAATATAAACTATGGAAGAAGAAAAACATAAAATTATAACATTTTCGGATATATTTTCCTTGAACACGAGCGCTCATACAAACCAGCATTGAGAACTCTAATTCCGACCAAGTTACTTCTTCCGCACACGCTGGACTGCGAACCAATCAAAGCTGATGAACTCCACGCCTTTTCTGGGAGCTCACAAAGATTTGCTTCAGAGCTTCTGAGGAGATCGACCCCATAATCTGATCCAGTCTAATCTGAACGCCTCAGTTCCCACCGCTCCACCTCGTAACGCCCCATATCCCAACGCTAAATCTCTTAACGGCCCACATCTCACCATTCCATCTTCCAGCGCCTCTTATCCCACCGTTTTTTTTCAACTCTTAGCACCCCATTTCCCACCGTTACATCTCTTAACGCCCCATATTCCACCGCTTCCCTCTCTCATCGCCTCACATCCCATCACCTCATATCACACTGCTCCATCTCATAACACCTCATATCCCATCGCCTCATATCCCATTACCTCACATTCCATCCCCTCATATCCAATCACCTCATATTCCATCACCTCATATCCCATCGCCTTATATCCCATCACCTCATGTGTCATTATCTCAAATCTCATCGCCTCATATCCCATCACCTCATATCCCATCACCTCATATCCCATCACCTCATATCGCATCACCTCATATCCCATCACCTCATATCCCATCACC
>SDVV010032754.1:0-11385 GCA_016164225.1 Gammarus roeselii
ACAGCCACACTAGGATTATATAGGACAACCGGTGGCTGATGCATTTAATTTAATTTCATTTAAATTTTGCACTTATTCCAAGTAAAATAAGTCCCATGGTTTTTTGTTTTTCAACCTTATAGCTCACGGTCAAGTAATTACGTTGAGTGCTTGAAGAAAGCCATTTCACAATCCTATCAGCGGCGGAGAAGGTTCCGCTGACGAGCTGTCGGGGAGCAGGAGATGGTCCCTTCACGGGCTCAAAGGGCCCCACTACCAAGCTAGCGTCGTCCCACTCAACAGTCTGGTGGGGTGCAGGAGATGGTCCTACTGACGAACGGGCGGTTTTTGGGAGAGGGTCCCTTCAATGGGCAAAGAGAGTCCCACTAACAGGCTAACGGGTGCAGGAGATGATCCTTTCAACGGGCGGGGAGCGTCCCATTTATGAGCGGGCGCGGCTTAGGAAAAGGTCCCTTCAATGGGCGGAGAGGATCTCGCTAACAGGCGGGCAGGGTTTGGGAAATGAAAGGGTGTAGAGCGTCCCACTTGACAGGTGGGCGGGATATGGGAAATGAGAGGTTGGAGAGGGTACCACTAATATGCGAGCGGGGTGCATAGGTGCAGGAGATGGTCGGCACAGACAAGCGGTTGGAGGGACGCAGGGGAGAAAAGAGAGGCGTGAGGGCACCCTCGGAGAGGCCTATTGCAGCGAACACACGGGGAGATAGGGGAAGAGGGCGCTGAGTGGTAGTGAAGAGGTGAGACTTCAGATGAAGACGTTACAGCAGAGTCCTAAGTTTTTTGTGGGATAAATATTCATGCCCCTTCGTTTTTCTTCAAATACTCCTCAGTTTCAGTTATGCAAATAAAATATATGTGCTTTTGTTATAGAACACTTTGAACAGGTCAATCCAAAATTTGAACTTTATGTTTTAGGATCAACCCAAAAATGTTGAACCTGTCCGAGTTTGCACTGTATGTTCTCATTTAAATTTAGAAATTGAATAAAACCCAATAGAATCAGATTGAATGTCACATGAGGAAAGTTAGTTCAAAATATTATTCAACAAACAGAAACACTTCACGATATATCTCTGTATCGGACGCCCCTGTTTGGAGCTGGAGTTTAAAAGGTCTAGGTGTGGGGTGGAATGCTGGGTGTGGAGGGTAGAGGAGTTAACAGAGAGAAACAGTAGGGAACTGTCCACGGCTGGTCAGGATTTGGTCACGTTCACGTGAAACTTTAGAAAATATGTAGAAACTCTTTTTGGTTTGGATTCATGGGTTACTTGGTAAATAAATATTGAAACAGGTTTGTTTGGATATTAATGTCCTATAAACTGAAAGATATGGCCTGGAACACGCATTGCCTGTATTGCCTGAGTTGAACGCGTCCCTTTAAATTCCCTTTTATTGCCAACACTCACTACACATGTTTGAAGCACCACTCGTTATGTTCAAGTTAGCATATATTCCGTTCAAAACACAGTTGGATATGCATAAAAAATACTTCACTGTGTATCATTGTTAAGTTCAGATTTTCGTAGTCCTCCTCTTGGTAACTCTCTAACCGGTCCCATAACACATTGTCCACCTTAAAGTATAAAAGAACTAAAGTCCCTTGACTATAACTTTGGATAACTTATCGTTACTTTTTCATGTTAGTTTAATTGGAGAAATAACAGACGCGAAGATTCGAGATATTCTTATTGTTCTAACTTTGATTCAATTTTAACTTCACTACGTGTGTTCTTTTAGTTCTGAGTAGCCGTGAGTTCCAGTCTTTTTATATATTCCCTGCAAGAAAACAGCACTTGGAACAGTGTAGTGGTTTAAAGGGCTTTGGCCGGAGAAAGCGGGTGGAGGCGTAGAGGAAAGAATGATGGTGTTTGTGTTACATGATACCAGCCGAGGGAGGGAGGGAGGAGAGGGAAGGACGGGAGGCAGGGCAGGGCAGGCAGGCAACCCTCAACAGTTGATGCTTGAAGAAGCCGCGTTCACGCTGGAGGAAAAACATGCCATCTTAACAAGGTCATGTTTTCTTGAAGGAGAAGAAGCAAATCTGGTATATGGATTCATGGGGCATAGTGAACAATGATACGCTGGTATTAGTAAAGTAGCATATCATTGACTTCATAGAACACTTCGAACACTTCACTCCATAACGTCACCATGACCCAAGTGGCGCCTTCACTAAGTCTACAACACTTGGAGTTGCGAGGCCTCTAAATATCAGAAATATTGTTTTTAAACTGTATGTTTATATAACTTATTATGATTATTTCTCACTCGATTGTTCTGTTGCAGTTCACTGAGCAGTTTATGTTATTTTCAAGTACTTAACTCTACGAAGTCTAAGAAAAAATGAATGAAACAGAGAAGCTACTCTGTTCACGTCCTACCCCTAACACGGCACGGACACGACGAAAATTTTTGGTTACACCAAGGGAAACCAAAATCCAGCTCTTCGAATTATATTATTACCCGATTTATTGTAATGCACTTATGAGATTTTTTCCAATATTGCATGAGTAGATGGACAATGAGTTATAAAGACAGTTTTTTTGCTGAAAATCAGCCAGATCACACAGAGGTACTGATTGTAAATGCGGCCTACAGCCTATTGACTCGAGTTATGAGTTGTTCAATGAAATCCTCAGTGCAATCTGCTCTGGTGATGCGCTCGCTTCCTCGTCTTTGTTAAGACGATAGAAAGAATTGCTGTACTCGTGAGTAGGATACAAATGAATAAAATATTTTTCCCTTATTTTCTATACTGCAATGGTATAGCTGTGTTCGCGCTGGTGCAGTGAGTTTTGAATTTGAAATTGATATTTCTAATGTACTTCCTGATCGCATCGCATCGCATCGCATCGTATCGCATCGCATCGCATCGCACCGCACCGCACCGCACCGCACCGCACCGCACAGCACCGCCCCTCCTCGCCTCGCCTCGCCTCGCCTCGCCTCGCCTCGCCTCGCCTCGCCTCGCCTCGCCTCGCCTCGCCTCGCCTCGCCTTGCCTCGCCTCGCCTCGCCTCGCCTCGCCTCGCCTCGCCTCGCGTCGCGTCGTGTCGTGTCGTGTCGTGTCGTGTCGGGTCAAGTCGTGTCGTGCGTCTCCTCAATTTTCAGTGATGATGTTGTCCATGATCTTGCGTCCTACAAACTTTCAATGATGAGGTTGATCAGGGTCGTGCGTCTCCCCAACTTTCAATGATGATGTTGTCCATGGTCGTGCATCTCCCCAACTTTCAATGATGATGTTGATCAGGGTCGTGCGTCTCCCCATCTTTCAATGATGATGTTGTCCATGGTCGTGCGTCTCCCCAACTTTCAATGATGATGTTGATCAGGGTCGTGCGTCTCCCCAACTTTCAATGATGATGTTGTCCATGGTTCCCAACTTTCCCAACTTCAATGATGATGTTGATCAGGGTCGTGCGTCTCCCCAACTTTCAATGATGATGTTGTTCAGGGTCGTGCGTCTCCCCAACTTGCAGTGATGATGTTGATCAGGGTCGTGCGTCTCCCCAACTTTCAATGATGATGTTGTTCAGGGTCGTGCGTCTCCCCAACTTGCAGTGATGATGTTATTCAGGGTCTTGCGTCCCCAACTTCTGATGCCAGTCGCTGAGCGGCTGTGACTCACTAAAGTAAGTGCAGGTAGTAACTGCTCGTTTTAATGCCCTCCTATTAAATTTTTTTTTATTTATAAAACATTGGTCATTGCTGATGTTTAAGGCAACTTATCAACCACTTTTCTTATTATATTTGATTCAAATAAAAATGCGCCGTATGTGGCAAGAAATATATCCTATGAACCTGCATTTGTGATTTGGTTGTATGATCGGACTAGATTTTTGGGTCAGCTGTTTACACTGTATAAGATTAGTTCGCTGATTTTATTGGACCTCATTTCCACCACAAAAGATTGTCTCCAAAACTCACTATACATTTTCCCCGCCTGTTTTGGAGGTGATAACTAACCTGACCTCTGATGTCACGAAGTAAACTTGCCGATGCACGTGAATCTGCGCATATGCTGCATTTCTGGAAATCTGTGTACTGCCGTCATGTAAAAATTATTTTATAGAATCATGGATAGTATAAATATTGTAAATATTTCAACGTATATTTTGTTTAATTTGAAATCCATAAAATTCATATTATGAACACATTTTTACCAGCTTCGTCCTACCAAGTCTGGGCCTTTGTTCCAAGACTGTAGAGGAGGACAGACAAATGAGACTGAGGAACAAATGCAAAAAATTACTTACTTCACTTGCCTAGATCTCAATTTGGGTGGAATTCTATTATGCAATTTCCTCCTAGCCTTTATAGTCCCCCAGATGGCATAGAGAAGCAGGAGAATCATCAGTAAGAGCCTGTTTATGGGAAGTGAGGTGAGGCAAGTGTCGTAAAGTGACCCTCAAGAAGTGTTTACAGGTTACAGTAACTTAGGCGGCCACTGTGACTGAAGGGATAGCCACAGTAACTGTTGAACGGGCTACAGTGATAAATGGGTTGTAGTGATTGTTGGGTGGGCCACAGTAATTGCTGGGCGAGCCACTGGGTTGGCCACAGTAATCATTGAACGGGCTACAGTGGGCTTAGGGTTGGCCACAGGAACTGCTGAATGGGCTACATTGACTGTATGATGGGTCACAGTTTTTATTGAACGTGACTGTAGGGTGGGCCACAACAACTCTTCAAAGGGCTATGGTGACTGTAGGGGGGGCCACAGTAACTGTTGAACAGGCTACAGAGACTGTAGGGTTGGCCACAACTTTTGTCGAACGGGCTACATAGACTGTAGGGTTGGGCAAAGTAACTGTTGAACGGGCTACAGTGATCGCAGGGTTGGCCCCACTGAGTGATAGGTGGACCACAGGGACTATTGTGCAGGCCACTGTATCTGTTGGGCAGACCACTGTATCTGTTGGGCAGGTCACTGTATCTGTTGGGCAGACCACTGTATCTGTTGGGCAGGTCACTGTATCTGTTGGGCAGGCCACTGTATCTGTTGGGCAGGCCACTGTATCTGTTGGGCAGGCAATTGTATCTGTTGGGCAGACTACTGTATCTGTTGGGCAGGCCACTGTATCTGTTGGGCAGGCCACTGTATCTGTTGAGCAGGCCACTGTATCTGTTGGCCACGGCACTGAGTTTGTTGGGCGGGCCATAGTATTATTACGGGTTTGGCCACAGTAATTGGTGGGCGGCCCCTACAGTGACTATTGAGCGCGCCACTTTATCTGTTCATCGGGTCACCGTAATATTACGGGATGGGCCATAATAATTACTGGGTGGGCCACTTTGTCTGTTGGACGGCCCGCAGTACTATCACGGGTTGGGTCACATTGATTGTTGGGCGGGCCACTGTTTCTGTTGGGCGGGCCACAGTATTATTATGGGTTGGGCCACAGTGTCTGTTGGCCAGACCACTGTATCTGTTGGGCGAGCCACAGTACTATCACGGGTTGTGCAACAGTGACTATTGGGCGGGTCACAGTGTCTGTTGGGCGGGCCATAGTGCTGTTACGTAATGGGCCACAGTGACTGATGGGCGGGCCACTGAATCTGTTGGACAGACCACAACACTATTAAGGGTGGGGTGACTGTTGGGAGGGCAACAATGATTGGTGGGTGTGTCTCGTAATTGTGAAGAGTGCGTCTGTACATATTACTCCTGTTGGTGGGTGGGTCTCGTAATTGTGAAGAGTGCGTCTGTACATATTACTCCTATTGGAGGGTGGGTCTCGTAATTGTGAAGAGTGCGTCTGTACATATTACTCCTATTGGGGGTGGGTCTCGTAATTGTGAAGAGTGCGTCTGTACATATTACTCCTATTGGTGGGTGGGTTTCGTAATTGTGAAGAAAGCGTCTGTTCATATTACTCCCATTGGTGGGTAGGTCTCGTAATTGTGAAGAGTGCGTCTGTTCATATTACTCTTATTGGTTGGTGGGTCTCGTAATTGTGAAGAGTGCGTCTGTTCATATTACTCCTATTGGTGGGTGGTTCTCGTAATTGTAAAGAGTGCGTCTGTACATATTACTCCTATTGGTGGGTGGGTCTCGTAATTGTAAAGAGTGCGTCTGTTCATATTACTCCTATTGGTGGGTGGGTCTCGTAATTGTAAAGAGTGCGTCTGTTCATATTACTCCTATTGGTGGGTGGGTCTCGTAATTGTGAAGAGTGCGTCTGTTCATATTACTCCTATTGGTGGGTGGGTCTCGTAATTGTAAAGAGTGCGTCTATACATATTACTCCTGTTAGTGGGCGGGTCTCGTAATTGTAAAGAGTGCGTCTGTACATATTACTTCTATTGGTGGGTGGATCTCGTAATTTTGAAGAGTGCGTCTGTACATATTACTCTTATTGGTGGGTGGGTCTCGTAGTTGTGAAGAGTGCGTCTGAACACATTACTCCTATTGGTGGGTGGGTCTCGTAGTTGTGAAGAGTGCGTCTGTACCCATTACTCCTATTGGTGGGTGGATCTCGTAATTGTGAAGAGTGCGTCTGTACATATTACTCCTATTGGTGGGTGGATTTCGTAATTGTGAAGAGTGCGTCTGTACATATTACTCTTATTGGTGGGTGGATCTCGTAATTGTGAAGAGTGCGTCTGTACATATTACTCCTATTAGTGGGCGGGTCTCGTAATTGTAAAGAGTGCGTCTGTACATATTACTTCTATTGGTGGGTGGATCTCGTAATTTTGAAGAGTGCGTCTGTACATATTACTCCTATTGGTGGGTGGATCTCGTAATTGTGAAGAGTGCGTCTGTACATATTACTCCTATTGGTGGGTGGGTCTCGTAATTGTGAAGAGTGCGTCTGTACATATTACTCCTATTGGTGGGTGGATCTCGTAATTGTGAAGAGTGCGTCTGTACATATTACTCCTGTTTACTGCCCACACACCATCGCTGGGATGAATGAGAACGAGAGCCTCTTCTTCTGTGTGCTGTCACTACTTAAATGGACACGCTAGTAAAATATAACATATGCAAACATAAGTTTTTTTTGCGGGTATCATGAAGTTCTTTTAAACTGTGTAACTTAACAATTGATCTCTTTACCTAAGAGCTTGATCTATTGTATGAATATTAATGACATTTTATTTACTGAATATTGCATGTTGAAATGCTGCATTCCACGCCTGTGAAATTTACCATCAGTAACAAATGGCATGATCTTCTTATTGTTAATACCACAAATCACTAGAAGGCCGCAAAGTTTTTTCTGAATGTGATCATTGCACATCCTGTTCAAAAATACTTGATCAACATTTAAAAGAAAGAGCCATCTCATATCTCTCGAGGGAATCATGCAGAAAAAAACAATCATTGGGAGAGTTAAAATATAAGTTTATGAAGTCTGTAAAACAATAATCCAGGAACAACATTTTCTTTCATCATTTAATTTCCTTTTCTAGGCTCCTATTTGCAATAGACCTAGGCGTGTGGTCCGGTGGTTTAGGGTGCCATCACGACAACAGGCCGAGCTACGGTGAACAAACCTGTACCAATATTCCAAAATGACAAGTGAGAACACACATCACTATTTTGGGGTTGTAAATAAGTATTACTCTGTTTCATTTACTAGATCACCATTGTTGCCACATTTACTAAATCACCATTGCTGCCACATTAACTAAATCACCATTGTTGCCACATTTACTAAATCACCAGTGTTGCCACATTTACTAAATAATCACTGCTGCCACTTTTACTAAATCACCATTGTTGCCACATTTACTAAAGCACCATTGTTGCCTCATTTACTAAATCATCATTGTTGCCACATTACCAAATCACCATTGTCGCGACATTTACTAAATCACCATTGTTGCCACCTTTACTAAATAACAATTAGTGCCACATTTACTAAAACACCATTGTTGCCACATTTACTAAGTCACCATTGTTGCCACATTCACTAAATCACCATTATTGCCACATTTACTATATCTTCATTGTTGCCACATTTACTAAATCACAATTGTTGCCCCCTTTGCAAAATCACCATTGCTGCCACATTAACTAAATCACCATTGTTGCGCATTTACTAAATAACCATTGTTGCCACATTTACCAAATCACCATTGTTGCAACATTTACTAAATCATAATTGATTGTTGTCCCATTTACCAAATCGCCATTGTTACCACATTTACTAAATCACCATTGTTGCCACATTTACTAAATCACCATTGCTGCCACATTTACTAAATCACCATTGCTGCCACATTTACTAAATCACCATTGTTGCCACATTTACTAAATCACCATTGCTGCCACATTTACTAAATCACCATTGTTGCCACATTTACTAAATCCCCATTGTTGCCACATTTACTAAATCACCATTGTTGCCACATTTACTAAATCACCATTGTTGCCACATTTACTAAATCCCCATTGTTGCCACATTTACTAAATCACCATTGCTGCCACATTTACTAAATCACCATTGCTGCCACATTTACTAAATCACCATTGCTGCCACATTTACTAAATCACCATTGCTGCCAAATTTACTAAATCAACATTGTTGACACATTTACTAAATCACCATTGCTGCCACATTTACTAAATCACCATTGCTGCCACATTTACTAAATCAACATCGTTGACACATTTACCTACACTCAAAGTATAATCACATAATAAAACTGTTATAAACAATCGAGATAATCCAACTATACAAACTCTACAATAGGAGCGGGCACCCCATCAACAGAGGCGGGCACCTCAGCAACAGGGGCGGGCACCTCAGCAATAGGGGCGGGCACCTCAGCAACATGGGCGGGCACCTCAGCAATAGGGGCGGGCACCTCAGCAACATGGTCGGGCACCTCAGCAATAGGGGCGGGCACCTCAGCAACAGGGTCAGGCACCTCAGCAGCAAGGGCGGACACCTCAGCAACAGGGGCGAACACCTCAGCAACAGGGGCGGGCACCTCAGCAACATGGGCGGGCACCTCAGCAATAGGGGCGGGCACCTCAGCAACAGGGTCGGGCACCTCAGCAGCAGAGGCGGGCACCTCAGCAGCAGGGGCGGGCACCTCAGCAACAGGGGCGGGCACCTCAGCAACAGGGGCGGGCACCTCAGCAATAGGGGCGGGCACTTCAGCAACAGGGCGGGCACCTCAGTAACAGGGGCGAACACCTCAGCAACAGGGGCGGGCACCTCAGCAACAGGGGCGGGCACCTCAGCAGTACGGACGGGCGCCTGAACAACAGGGCACTGACAGACAGCGTCCAATTCGTCGAGTTTACCTTACCTTCGTTCGGAGCGAATAGGTCATTTCACTTTAATATTTTTTGTTTACCCGGTCCTCATTTTATCTGAGATTAATTGCTATCACTAAATTGATAAACCTTTGATTATCAGTGATGTTCTTGAATAGTTCTTGTAACCCAACAATGAAAAGGTTAATGATGATTGGCCAATGTGCATTAACGCCATTTGCATTCTGGTGATTCTGGCATTTTGAAAGAAAATGTATTAGATTTTTTAACTGATTATGAATGTCAACTCAATTTACAAATTATTACTTCTCCGGAGTTCCATTCCTCGAACTGAGATTTTTACAACGTCAGCTGCTTTTATCAGCCCATCGAGTGGAGCTTCAAACCCAAACCATCAATTGGAGAGTAGCTTTTGAAGTTGACGGATAGTGGTTTGAGCGCAACACCAACACCAACTCCTCGATGGTGGTGAGCCGTACGGCGCCGAAACTGTAGCATACTGCCACACTGGACAACGGCGTTCAACAACGGCTTCAACGGATTGGGATGTCAAATGCGATATTTTTCATTAACAACGCCTAACAACTTTATTCATTTCTATCCTCCTTTCGAGCATCCTACCCTGCATCTGTTTCCGTCCTATCAAACCCGTCTGTCACCTTATCAGCGTGTTATTCCATCCAGCGATGTTATCCTGCCCACCACCAGCACTATCCTGCCTAGATCAATCATCGTGTCTGCAGAGATGAACAGTTCTGCAGGCAGCCAATCCTCCCCGGCAGATTGCTGAGGCAGGGGGAAGAGGGTGTTGGAGGCTTGAAGGGGGTGAGGGGGTGCGGGGAGAGGTTGAAAAGCAATGGGCGAGAGGAAGGGATTCAATTGGTGAAGATGGATCCTGGGATGGGCGTAAATCAAGAGCGACACTAAGCCTAAAGAACCGATTGCTTCTGGAATATTGATTGAGTAAGTGATAAATAGACTAGCGGTGTCGAAGTGGAGTGGGATGCAGAACGGGAGTAGGTAAAGAGAGAGTAACAATGAAAGACTAGTCATACATACAAAAGGACCGGTAATGTAACTGCGAGAGATATAATGTATGGCAGGAAACATGAAACATAACAATAAAATCATTCACTAAATTAATTTAGAACACTATTTGCTATTTGATGTCATCCCGACAGCTGGCTGCCGCAGTCTTCAACAGTCGACAGTGGAGATGAGGAAAAGGGTGACAACAACCACTCGGGACGGCCATCGCCATTCCGGCAGGTAAGCGACGATTGTACAAATAAATTGGTCAACGAACCCCGACGCAGTTCACGTATAAACATCCGAACAAACGAGTATGGGGAAGAGGAGTTATGACTCATCCAGTCCCGAGCAGCTTCATTTTATCTAAAGCAGCTATAAGTAATTAGTGTATTGATGATTATTAAACAATTTTTCGTTTGCGGCAAACCTTCATCGAATAATTTTAATCTTTTTAGATCTAGAATATCCTTCCTCCAATTCAACTCTTGCATTAAGTTTCTTTCTCGACTTGTTGTAGTCGCACAAAAAAATAGAATACGGTTTGATATCTTTCTCTTACCGTACTTCAATATGACTGTAAAAACATCATTAACAGCTTTCTCTCTGCCGACATTCTGCATTATATGTCATCAAATATTGTGAATTGGTGCGTGTTCTACAATATTGTATTTTTATCGTGTCAAGATATGATTGTAATAAAAATTAAATACAACATATTTATAAATAAACCAACAACTTCACGAGCTTTCTATTAACAGCTCAAAACTCTAAATGGAGGAACTAAAAAACAATATTGAAATATTTGATCGTGCCATGCACGAAATAGAAAATAATTTCAACAATGCTCTCCACGAAATCGATCCAGATTTGCAAATGAGAATTAATATTCCGGAGTGTCAAACATTTCCTGGGGATGAGTTCCCTCGCCATACAATTTCATCAAGAAACAATTTCACCTGCATGGCATTAAATGTTGCAAGTTTGAAAGAGAACTTTCTTAGCCTTCAAATCAATATAACAGACCATTTTGCACCTACTGTGCTAGGGCTCTGTGAAACCAAATTGACAAATGAATTACAGGACTTATATAATTTATCAGGTTACAATTTGTATACA
>SDVV010032755.1:0-11385 GCA_016164225.1 Gammarus roeselii
TTTGTCCAGTCTGGCGAACGAGACGCGAGCACTGTATACCGAAACATTTGTCCAGTCTGGCGAACGTGACGCGAGCACTGTATAACAACGAGACGCGACCACTGTAAAACGGAACGTTTTTCCAGGCGGGCGAACGAGACGCGAGCACTGTATAACAATGGGATGCGAGCACTGTATAACAACGAGACGCAAGCACTGTATAACTTAACATATGTCCAGTCTGGCGAAAGAGACGCTAGCACTATAAAACGGAACATTTGTCCAGTCTAGCGAACGAGACGCGAGCACTGTATAACTACGAGACGCGAGCACTGTATAATAACGAGACGTGAGCACTGTATAACAACAAGACGGCAGCACTGTATAACAATGAGACGTGAGAACTGTATAACGGAACAGTGTCCAGTCTGGCGAACGAGACGCGAGCACTGTATAACAACGAGACCCGAGCACTGAATAACGGAACATTTGTCCAGTCTGGCGAACAAGACGCGAATACTGTATAACGTAACATTTGTCTATTCTGGCGAGCGAGACGCGAACACTGTATAACGAAACATTTGTCCAGTCAGGCGAACGAGACGCGAGCACTGTATAACAGCGAGACGCGAGCACTGTATAACGGAACATTTGTCCTGTCGGGCGAACAAGACGCGAGCACTGTATAACTATGAAACGCGAGCACTGTATACCAACGAGACGTGAGCACTATATAACAACAAGACGTGAGCACTGTATAACAATGAGACGTGAGAACTGTATAACGGAACAGTGTCCAGTCTGGCGAACGGGACGCGAGCACTGTATAACAACGAATCGTGAGCACTGTATAGTGGAACATTTGTCCAGTCACGCAAACGAGACGCGAGCACTGTATAATGGAACATTTTTCCAGTCTGGCGAACAAGACGCGAGCACTGTATACGGAAACATTTGTCCAGTCTGGCGAACGAGACGCGAGCAGTGTATAACAATGAGACACGAGCACTGTATAACGGAACGTTTGTCTTGTCTGGTGAACGAGACGCGAGCACTGTATAACAACGAGACGCAAGCACTGTATAACGGAACAATTGTCCAGTCTGGTGAACGAGACGCGAGCACTCTATAACAACGAGACGCGAGCACTGTATAACAACGAGACGAAAGCACTGTATAACGGAACCTATGTCCAGTCTGGCAAAAGAGACGCAAGCACTGAATAACGGAACATTTGTCCAGTCTGGCGAATGAAACGCGAACACTGTATAACGAAACATTTGTCTAGTCTGGCGAACATGAGGTGAACATTGTATAATAACAAGACGCGAGCACTGTATAACGGAACAGTGTCCAGTCAGGCGAACGAGACGCGAGCACTGTATAATGGAATATTTGTCCAGTCTGGCGAACGAGACGCGAACACTGTATAACAACGAGTCGCGAGCACTGTATAACGGAACGTTTGTCCAGTCTGGTGAACAGGACGCGAGCACTGTAAAACGGAACATTTGTTCAGTCTGGCGAACGAGACGCGAACACTGTATAACGTAACATTTATCTATTCTGGCGAACGAGACGCGAACACTGTATAACGGAACATTTGTACAGTCTGGCGAACATGACGCGAGCCCTGTATAACAACGAGACCCGAGCACTGTATAACGGATCATTTGTCCAGTCGGGCGAACGAGACGAGAGCACTGTATAACAACGAGACGCGAGCACTGTATAACTACGAGACGCGAGCACTGTACAACAACGTGGCGCGAGCAATGTACAACGGAACATTTGTCCAGTCTGGCGAACGAGACGCGAACACTGTATAACGTAACATTTATCTATTCTGGCGAACGAGACGCGAACACTGTAAAACGGAACATTTGTACAGTCTGGCGAACATGACGCGAGCACTGTATAACAACGAGACGCGAGCACTGTGAAACGGAACATTTGTCCAGTCGGGCGAACGAGACGTGAGCACTGTATAACAACGGGACGCGAGCACTGTATAACAACGAGACGCAAGCACTGTATAACGGAACAATTGTCCAGTCTGGCGAACGAGACGCGAGCACTCTATAACAACGAGACGCGAGCACTGTATAACAATGAGACGTAAGCACTGTATAACGGAACAGATGTCCAGTCTGACGAAAGAGACGCGAACACTATAAAACGGAATATTTGTTTAGTCTAGCGAACAAGACGCGAGCACTGTATAACAACTAAATGCGAGAACTGTATATCAACGAGACGCGAGCACTGTATAACGGAACATTTGTTCAGTCTGGCGAACGAGACGCGAGCACTGTATAACGGAACATTTGTCCAGTCTGGCGAACGAGACGCGAACACTGAATACCGTAACATTTATCTATTCAGGTGAACGAGACGCGAACACTGTATAACGAAACATTTGTCTAGTCTGGCGAACGAGACGCGAGCACTGTATAACAAAGAGACGCGAGCACTGTGTAACGGAACATTTGTCCAGTCGGGCGAACAGGACGCGAGCACTATATAACTACGATACGCGAGCACTGTATAACAACGAGACATGAGCACTGTATAACAACGAGACGGGAACCCTGTATAACAACGAGACGTGAGAACTGTATAACGGAACAGTGTCTAGTCTGGAGAACGAGACGCGAGCACTGTATAACAATGAGACGCGAGCACTGTATAACTTAACATTTGTCCAGTCTGGCGAAAGTGACGCGATCAATGTCAAACGGAACATTTGTCCAGTCTGGCGAACGAGACGCGAGCACTGTATAACAACGAGACCCGAGCACTGTATAACGGAACATTTGTCCAGTCGGGCGAACGAGACGCGAGCACTGTATAACAACGAGACGCAAGCACTGTATAATGGGACATTTGTCCAGTCTGGCAAACGAGACGCGAGCACTGTTTACCGAAACATTTGTTCCTGTCTGGCAACCAAGACGCGAGCTCTGTATAATGGAACATTTGTCCAGTCTGGCGAACGAGACGCGAGCACTGTATACCGAAACATTTGCCAAGTCTGGCGAACGTGACGCGAGCACTGTATAACAACGAGACGCGAGCACTGTAAAACGGAACGTTTTTCCAGGCGGGCGAACGAGACGCGAGCACTGTATAACAACGGGACGCGAGCACTGTACAACAACGAGACGCAAGCACCGTATAACGGAACAATTGTCCACTCATTCGAACGAGACGCGAGCACTCTATAACAATGAGACGCGAGCACTGTATAACAACGAGACGCAAGCACTGTATAACTTAACATATGTTCAGTCTGGCGAAAGAGACGGAGCACTATAAAACGGAACATTTGTCCAGTCTGGCGAACGAGACGCGAACACTGTATAACAACGAGACCCAAACACTGTATAATGGAACATTTGTCCAGTCGGGCGAACGTACGCAAGCACTGTATAACTACGAGACGCGAGCACTGTATAACAACGATTCGTGAGCACTGTATAACAACATGACGTGAGCACTGTACAACAACGAGACGTGAGAACTGTATAACGGAACAGTGTCCAGTCTGGCGAACGAGACGCGAGCACTGTATAACAACGAGACGAAAACACTGTATAACGGAACATTTGTCCAGTCTGGCGAACGGGACGCGATCTCTGTATAACGGAACATTTGTCCAGTCTGGCGAACAAGACGCGAACACTGTATAACAACGAGACACGAGCACTGTATAACGGAACGTTTGTCTAGTCTGGCGAACAAGACGCGAGCACTCTATAACAACGAGACGCGATCACTGTATAACAACGAGACGCAAGCACTGTATAACGGAACAATTGTCCAGTCTGGCGAACGAGACTCGAGCACTCTATAACAACGAGACGCGAGCACTGTATAACAGCGAGACGCAAGCACTGTATAATGGAACCTATGTCCAGTCTGGCGAAAGAGACGCGAGCACTGTATAACGGAACATTTGTACAGTCTGGCGAACGAGACGCAAGCACTGAATAACAACGAGACCAGAACACTGAAAAACGGAACATTTGTCCAGTCGGGCGAACGAAACGCGAGCATTGTATAACTACGAGATGCGAGCACTGTATAACAACAAGACGCGAGCATTGTATAACGGAACATTTGTCCAGTCTGGCAAACGAGACGCGAGCACTGTATAATGGAACATTTGTCCAGTCTGGCGAATGAGACGCGAGCACTGTATAACATCGAGACGCGAGCACTGTATAACGGAACATTCGTCCAGTCTGGCGAAAGAGACGCGAGCACTGTATAACGAAACATTTGTCCAGTCTGGCGAACGAGACACGAGCATTGTATAACGGAACATTTGTTCAGTCTGGCGAACGAGACGCTAACCTAGTATAAAGTAACATTTATCTATTCTGGTGAACGAGACGCGAACACTGTATAACGGAACATCTGTACAATCCGGCGAACGAGACGTGAGCACTGTATAACAACGAGACGCGAGCACTGTATTACGGAACATTTGTCTAGTAGGGCGAACAAGACGCGAGCACTGTATAACAACGGGACGCGAGCACTATATAACAACGAGACGCAAGCACTGTATAACGGAACAATTGTCCAGTCTGGCGAACGAGACGCGAGCACTCTATAACAACGAGACGCGAGCACTGTATAACGACGAGACTCAAGCACTGTGTAACGGAACCTATGTCCAGTCTGGCGAAAGATACGCGAACACTGTATAATGGAACATTTGTCCAGTCTGGCGAACGAGACGCGAGCACTGTATACCGAAACATTTGTCCAGTATGGCGAACGAGACGCGAGCACTGTATAACAACGAGACGCGAGCACTGAATAACGGAACGTTTGTCTAGTCTGGTGAACGAGGCGCGAGCACTGTATAACAACGGGACGCGAGCACTGTATAACAACGAGACGCAAGCACTATATAACGGAACAATTGTCCAGTCTTGCGAACGAGACGCGAGCACTCTATAACAACGAGACGCGAGCACTTTCTAACAACGAGACTCAAGCACTGTGTAACGGAACCTATGTCCAGTCTGGCGAAAGATACGCGAGCACTGAATAATGGAACATTTGTCCAGTCTGGCGAACGAGACGGGAGCACTGTATACCGAAACATTTGTCCAGTCTGGCAAACGAGACGCGAGCACTGTATAACAACGAGACGCGAGCACTGAATAACGGAACGTTTGTCTAGTCTGGTGAACGAGGCGCGAGCACTGTATAACAACGGGACGCGAGCACTGTATAACAACGAGACGCAAGCACTGTATAACTAAACATATGTCCAGTCTGGCGAAAGAGACGCGAGCACTATAAAACGGAACATTTGTCCAGTCTGGCGAACGAGACGCGAGTAATGTATAACAACGAGACCCGAGCACTGTATAACGGAACATTTGTCCAGTCGGTCGAACGTGCCGCGAGCACTGTATAACGGAACATTTGTCCAGTCTGGCGAACGAGACTCAAACCCTGTATAACGTAACATTTCTCTATTCTGGCGAACGAGACGCGAACACTGCATAACGAAACATTTGTCTAGTCTGGCGAACGAGACGCGAGCACTGTTTAACAACGAGACGCGAGCACTGTATAACGGAACATTTGTCCAGTCGGGTGAACGAGACGCGAGCAGTGTATAACAACAAGACGCAAGCACTGTATAACGGAACATATGTCCAGTCTGGCGAAGGAGACGCGAGCACTGTATAACGGAACATTTGTCCAGTCTGGCGAACGAGACGCGAGCACTGTATAACAACGAGACGCGAGCACTGTATAACGGAACGTTTTTCTAGTCTGGTGAACGAGACGCGAGCACTGCATAACAACGGGACGCGAGCACTGTATAACAACGAGACGCAAGCACTTTATAACGGAACAATTCTCCAGTCTGGCGAACGAGACGCGAGCACTCTATAACAACGAGACGCAAACACTTTATAACAACGCGACGCAAGCACTGTATAACAGAGCTTATGTCCAGTCTGGCGAAAGAGACGCGAGCACTGTATAACAAAACATTTGTCCAGTCTGGCGAACGAGACGCGAGCTCTGTATAACGGAACATTTGTTCAGTCTGGCGAACAAGACGCTAACACTGTACAACGTAACATTTATCGATTCTGGCGAACGAGACGCGAACACTGCATAACGAAACATTTGTCCAGTCTGGCGAACGAGACGCGAGCACTGTATAACGGAACATTTGTTCAGTCTGGCGAACAAGACGCTAACACTGTACAACGTAACATTTATCGATTCTGGCGAACGAGACGCGAACACTGAATAACGGAACATCTGTACAGTCCGGCGAACGAGACGCGAGCGTTGTATAACAACGAGACGCGAGTACTGTAAAACAGAACATTTGTCCAGTCGGGTGCCGAGACGCGAGCTCTGTATAACAACGGGACGCGAGCACTGTATAACAACGAGACGCAAAAACTGTATAACGGAACAATTGTCCAGTCTGGCGAACGAGACGCGAGCCCTCTATAACAAAGAGACGCGAGCACTGTAAAGCAACGAGACGCGAGCAATGTATAACGACGAGACGTGAGAACTGTATAACGGAACGGTGTCTAGTCTGGGGAACGAGACGCGAGCACTGCATAACAACGAGACGCGATCACTGTATAATGGGACATTTTTCCAGTCTGGCAAACGAGACGCGATCACTGTATACCGGAACATTTGTCCAATCTGGCCATACGAGACACGAGCACTGTATAATGGAACATTTGTCCAGTCCGGCGAACGCGACGCGAGCACTTTAAACCAAAAAATTTGTCAAGTCTGGCGAAAGAGACGCGAGCAATGTATAACAACGAGACACGAGCACTGTATAACGGAACGTTTTTTTAGTCTGGTGAACGAGGCGCGAGCACTGTATAACAACGGGACGCGAGCACTGTATAACAACGAGACGCAAGCACTGTATAACTTAACATACAGTATGTCCAGTCTGGCGAAAGAGACGCGAGCACTATAAAACGGAACATTTGTCCAGTCTGGCGAACGAGACGCGAGCAATGTATAACAATGAGACCCGAGCACTGTATAACGGAACATTTGTCCAGTCGGGCGAACGAGACGCGAGCACTGTATAACGAAACATTTGTCTAGTCTGGCGAATGAAACGCGAGCACTGAATAACAACAGGACGTGATCACTGTATAACTACGAGACGCGAGCACTGTAAAACAACGGGACGTGAGCACTGTATAACGGAACATTTGTCCAGTCTGGCGAACGAGACGCGAGCACTGTATAACGGAACATTTGTCCAGTCTGGCGAACGAGACGCGAACACTGTATAACGTAACATTTATCTATTCTGGCGAACGAGACGCGAACACTGCAAAACGAAACATTTGTCTAGTCTGGCGAATGAAACGCGAGCTCTGTATAACAACGAGACGCGAGCACTGTATAACGGAACATTTGTCCAGTCGGGTGAACGAGACGCGAGCACTGTATAACTACGAGACGCGAGCGCTGGATAACAACGAGACGTGAGCACTGTATAACAACGAGACGCGAGCACTATATAATGACGAGACGTGAGTACCGTATAACGGAACAGTGTCCAGTTTGGCGAACGAGACGCGAGCACTGTATAACAACGAGACGCGAGCACTGTATAACGGAACATTTGTCCAATCTGGCAAACGAGACGCGAGCACTGTATACCGGAACATTTGTCCAGTTTGGCTAACGAGACGCGAGCACTGTATAATGGAACATTTGTCCAGTCTGGCGAACGAGACGCGAGCACTGTATACCGAAACATTTGTCCAGTCTGGCGAACGAGACGCGAGCACTGTATAACAACGAGACGCGAGCACTGTATAACGGAACGTTTGTCTAGTCTGGTGAACGAGACGCGAGCAATGTTTAACAACGGGACGCGAGCACTATATAACAACGATACGCAAGCACTGTATAGCAGAACAATTGTCCAGTCATGCGAACGAGACACGAGGACTCTATAACAACGAGACGCGAGCACTGTATAACAACGAGACGCAAGCACTGTATAACGGAACCTATGTCCAGTCTTTCGATAGAGACGCGAGTACTGTATAACGGAACATTTGTCCAGTCCGGCGAACGAGACGCGATCACTGTATAACAACGAGACCCAAGCACTGTATAACGGAACATTTGTCTAGTCTGGCGAATGAAACGCGAGCTCTGTATAACAACGAGACGCGAGCACTGTATAACGGAACATTTGTCCAGTCGGGTGAACGAGACGCGAGCACTGTATAACTACGAGACGCGAGCACTGTATAACAACGAGACGCAAGCATTGTATAACGGAACATTTGTCCAGTCTCGCGAACGAGACGCGAGCACTGTTTAACGGAACATTTGTTCAGTCTGGCGAACGATACGCGAAAACTGTTTAACGTAACAGTAATATATTCTGGCGAGCGAGACGCGAACACTGTATAACGGAACATTTGTACAGTCTGCCGAACGAGACGCGAGCACTGTATAACGACGAGACGCGAGCACTGTAAAACGGAACATTTGTCCAGTCGGGCGAACGAGATGCGAGCACTGTATAACAACGGGACGCGAGCACTGTATAACAACGAGACGCAAGCACTGTATAACGGAACAATTGTCCAGTCTGGTGAACGAGACGTGAGCACTGTATAACGACGAGACGCGAGCACTGTAAAACGGAACATTTTTCCAGTCGGGCGAACGAGATGCGAGCACTGCATAACAACGGGACGCGAGCACTGTATAACAACGAGACGCAAGCACTGTATAACGGAACAATTGTCCAGTCTGGCGAAAGAGACACGAGCACTGTATAACGGAACATTTGTTCAGTCTGGCGAACGACAAGCGAGCACTGTTAAACAACGAGACCCGAGCACTATATAACGGAACATTTGTCCAGTCGGGCGAACGAGACGCGAGCACTGTATAACTACGAGACGCGAGCACTGTATAACAACGAGACGCAAGCATTGTATAACGGAACATTTGTCCAGTCTGGCGAACGAGACGCGAGCACTGTATAACGGAACATTCGTTCAGTTTGGCGAACGAGACACGAACACTGTATAACGTAACATTTATCTATTCTGGCGAACGAGACGCGAACACTGAATAACGAAACATTTGTCTAGTCTGGCGAACGAGACGCGAGCACTGTATAACGGAACATTTGTCCAGACGGGCGAACGAGACGCGAGTACTGTATAACTACGAGACGCGAGCACTGTATAACAACGAGACGCGAGCATTGTATAACGGAACATTTGTCCAGTCTGACGAACGAGACGCGAACACTGTACACGTAACATTTATCTATTCTGGCGAACGTGACGCGAACACTGTATAACGGAACATTTGTACAGTCTGGCGAACGAGACGCGAGCACTGTATAACAACGAGACGCAAGCACTGTGAAACGGAACATTTGTCCAGTCGGGCGAACAAGACGCGAGCACTGTATAACAACGGGACGCGAGCACTGTATAACAACAAGACGCAAACACTGTATAACGGAACAATTTTCCAGTCTGGCGAACGAGACGCGAGCACTCTATAACAACGAGACGCGAGCACTGTATAACAATGAGACTCAAGCACTGTATAACGGAACATTTGTCCAGTCTGGCGAACGAGACGCGGGCACCGTATAACGGAACATTTGTCCAGTCTGGCGAACGAGACGCGAGCACTGTATAACGAGCGAACGAGACGCGAACACGGTATAACGTAACATTTATCTATTCTGACGAACGAGACGCAACACTGTATAACGAAACATTTGTACAGTCTGGCGAACGAGACGCGAGCACTGTATAACTACGAGACGCGAGCACAGTATAACAACGAGACGCGAGCAGTGTATAACGGAACATTTGTCCAGTCGGGCGAACGAGACGCGAGCACTGTATAACTACGAGACGCGAGCACTGTATAACAACGAAACGCAAACACTGTTTAACGAAACATTTGTCTAGTCTGTCGAACGAGACGCGAGCACTGTATAACAACGGGACGCAAGCACTGTATAACGGAAAATTTGTACAGTCTGGCGAACGAGACGCGGGCACTCTATAACAACGAGACACGAGCACTGTATAACGGAACTACAAGCAGTTGTCAGTCTACTTCCCTTGATGAAAAATTTCAAAAATATCCGTAATCCTCAAAAAAATGCATTCACATCTCCCATGTCATAGGATTCAATTGGCTTTAAGTTGTTATAAATCAATTTCAAATAGCCCATCATCGCACAACGCAATCAAATCTTTCCCTCATTAAGCAGATCTTTTGAACTCCAAAAGCAGCTCGTTAATTATGAACGCCTCAAAATCGATCATTTATTGTGCCCCTTTCAGGATCCCTCTTTTTGCACGAATCACTTGCAGGTCTTTGATAACTAGAAAATATAAATGTCGCGATTTGTCCACATAACTCCTGTATCGAATGTGTTTTGGGAAAATTTATTTTGAATGTGATGGTACAATCCCGTTCATTGCAAATGTATGATTTTTTATTCAATGCTACTGTATATGTCCGTGAAAGAAATATTTTTTATCCCCAGATCAAGCAAAAGGTAATATACGTATTCCTCAAAACATATTCAGGAAAAAATAACAAAGGTAGGATTTATGTGTTTTTTCAGGACTAATTTACTTTGGCTTTACATATGAGCCTCGAAGTCTGCTCCACCGATGAAATGAACAGTTTTGAACAGGCTGTTTAAGAATTTCATTTGTTAGAGGTGAACAGAAGAGTGTCAGAAGGAAGGTAAGTTGGGGAGGTAAATGAATTGAATGTGACGAGCAAACGGATTCTGTTACCGGAGCTCATAGATAGGACAACGTAAAAGTTCCGTATTCATTGTAGTTTTCTGTCTATGTGCAGTATAATACATAAGCAGCTTATGGTGCTTATGAGGGTGCAAATAAATAGCAATTTCCTGTTGTCCTTTTAGTCTTTTCGATGTAGAGGCATTATCGTCAAGAGAAGAAAATATATTGAAAATTAGGATGTGCCAACAGTGCCAGTGTCGGTATTGGCGAGTCAAGATGTGACAAGATGTTTTCAATACTGAAAAACCTAGCAATTCGAGTGAGTGATTGCAAATGCCAATTATAAACTCTTATATACAGGAGATAAAGTATTGAGAAGAATCTACTTGAGTGACACGAAAAAATAAGGAAATGAATGCAGCTCATATCATATTTATATCTAGCTATGCAACTTCAATTTATATCATGTAACTTGGGGTGACACTCTCCTGTGTAACTAATTGTGATCACATTAACTATGTTCAGATTTCTTTTTAAGATATAAAACATGTTATCTCAATCCAAAATTGTACTTTTATAAAACATATTACTATGTAACTATGCT
>SDVV010032756.1:0-11385 GCA_016164225.1 Gammarus roeselii
TTCCGAGCAGACCTTCATTATCAATAGATCCTTCATTGGCAACAATGGAATAATCCCGAGCAGACCTTCATTATCAATAGATCCTTCATTGGCAACAATGGAATAATCCCGAGCAGACCTTCATTATCAATAGATCCTTCATTGGCAACCATGGAATAATCCCAAGCAGACCTTCATTATCAATAGATCCTTCATTGGCAATCATGGAATAATCCCGAGCAGACCTTCATTATCAAGAGATCCTTCATTGGCAACAATGGAATAATCCCGAGCAGACCTTCATTATCAATAGATCCTTCATTGGCAACCATGGAATAATCCCGAGCAGACCTTCATTATCAATAGATCCTTCATTGGCAACCATGGTTTTATCCCGAGCAGACCTCCATTATCAATAGATCCTTCATTGGCAACCGTGGAATAATCCCGAGCAGACCTCCATTATCAATAGATCCTTCAATGGCAACCATGGAATAATCCCGAGCAGACCTTCATTATCAATAGATCCTTCATTGGCAACCATGGAATGACCCCCGAGCAGACCTTCATTATCAGACTTTCATTTTCAATTTCATTGGACCCCATGGAATAATCCCGAGCAGACCTCATTATCAATAGATCCTTCATTGGTAACCATGGAATAATCCCGAGCAGACCTTCATTATTAATAGATCCTTTATTGGCAATCATGGAATAATCCCGAGCAGAACTTCATTATCAATAGATCCTTCATTAGCAACCATGGAATAATCCTGAGCAGACCTTCATGATCAATAGATCCTTCATTGGCAACCATGGAATAATCCCGAGCAGACCTTCATTATCAGACTTTCATTATCAATTCCATTGGACCCCATGGAATAATCCCGAGCAGACCTTCATTATCAATAGATCCTTCATTGGCAATCATGGAATAATCCCGACCAGACCTTCATTATCAATAGATCCTTCATTGGTAACCATGGAATAATCCCGAGCAGACCTTCATTATCAATAGATCCTTTATTGGCAATCATGTAATAATCCCGAGCAGACCTTCATTATCAATAGACCCTTCATTGGCAACCATGGAATAATCCCGAGCAGACCTTCATTATCAATAGATCCTTCATTAGCAACCATGGAATAATCCTGAGCAGACCTTCATTATCGGTAGATTCTTCATTGGCAACCATGGAATGATTCCTAGCAGACCTTCATTACCAGTAGATCCTTCATTGGCAATCATGGAATAATCCAGTGCAAAACTTCATTATCGATAGATCCTTCATTGGCAACCATGGAATAATCCCGAGCAGACCTTCATTATCAGTAGATCCTTCACTGGCTACTATGGAAGGATTCCTAGTAGACCTTCATTATCAGTATATCCTTTACTGGCAACTATGGAAGGATTCCAAGCAGACCTTTATTGTCAGTGGATCCTTTACTGGCAACTATGGAAGGATGCTTAGTAGACCTCCTATAACAATAGATTCTTCACTGACAGCCATGGAAAGAGTCATTCCAGTCTTTCGAATTTCCCTGTTTCAGTTTGTTAGGGGCCATGGAGCGCGACATAGGGAGCTGCTGGACAACGGGACATCCGAAGCCAATTACAATTACCGCATTATGCGACGCGGTGATGCAAATTACCGCATTATGCGACGCGGTGATGCGTATTACCGCACCATGCGACGCGGTGATGCATATTACCGCACTATGCAACGCGGTGATGCGTATTACCGCATTATGCAACGCGGTGATGCGTATTACCGCACTCTGCGACGCGATGATGCGTATCACCGCACCATGCGACGCGGTGATGCGTATTACCGCATAATGAGACGCGGTGATGCATATTACCGCATTTTGCGACGCGGTGATGCGTATTACCGCATTATACAACGCGGTGATGCGTATTACCGCGTTATGCGATGCGGTGATTCATATTACCGCATCATGCGACGCGGTAATGCGTATTACCGCATTATGCAACGCGGTGATGCGTGTTACCGCATCATGCGACGCGGTGATGCGTATTACCGCATTATGCAACGCGGTGATGCGTGTTACCGCATCATGCGACGCGGTGATGCGTATTACCGCACTATGCGACGCGGTTATGCTCATTACCGCACTATGCCACGCGGTGATGCGCATTACCGCATTATGCAACGCTGTGATGCGCATTACCGCATTATGCAATGAGGTAATGCGCATTACCGCATTATGCGACGCGGTGATGCGTATTACCGCACTATGCGACACGGTTATGCTCATTACCGCACTATGCCACGCGGTGATGCGCATTACCGCATTATGCGACGCGGTGATGCGCATTACCGCATTATGCGACGCGGTGATGCGCATTACCGCATTATGCGACGCGGTGATGCGCATTACCGCACTATGCGACGCGGTTATGCTCATTACCGCACTATGCCACGCGGTGATGCGCATTACCGCATTATGCAACGCGGTGATGTGTATTACCGCATTATGCAATGAGGTAATGCGCATTACCGCTTTATGCGACGCGGTGATGTGTATTACCGCATTATGCAATGAGGTAATGCGCATTACCGCATTATGCGACGCGGTGAAGCGCATCATGTCAAGTAGTTGACTTGTGAGGCAATAACGATAGGAAACTTTTAAAATTCATAGAACTTCTGTATTAATTTCAGCCAATAATATATTGTTAGACCAACCAAGTGACTTAGTGTCCAATAAGTTGTTAGACTAAGTGATTTAGTGTCCAATAAATTATTACTCTAAGTGACTGAGTGTCCAATATGTTGAACGACTTAGTGACTTAGTGTCCAATAAATTGTTGGACTAAGTGACTTAGTGTCAAATATATTTTTGAACTAAATGACTTAGTGTCCATTATATTGTTAGATTAAATGCCTTAACGTCCAATATATTGTTAGACTAAATGACTTCGTGTCCAATATATTATTAGACTAAGAGATTTAGCGTCGACAACTTAATAAGTAATTTCGCTTTATTTCCTTCAATCACAGGCAATTTTACCAATGTTTATCAATTGGTACTTCCTCTAGAAAACATGTAATTATCTCAGCATTCTTTACTGGTTTATGGAGCCGGTTATGAACCTAATGGATAACGAGCTACTCTACGAACCTAATGGACAACGAGCCGTTTCATGAACCTAATGGATAACGAGCTGCTTCATGAACCTAAAGAATAAAGAGCTGCTCTACGAACCTAATGAATAACGAGCTGTTTTATGAACCTAATGGATAACGCGCTGCTCTATGAACCGAATGGATAACAAGCTGCTCAACGAACCTTATGGATAACGAGCGTCTTTATGAACCAAATGGATAACGAGCTGCTCTATGAAGCTAATGGATAACGAGCTGCTTTATGAACTTAATAGATAACGACATGCTTTATGAACCAAATGGGTAACGAGCTGCTTTATACGACCTGTTTTATGAACCTAATGGATAACAAGCTGCTTTAGGACCAAATGAATAACGAGCCGCTTTATGAACCTGATGGATAACGAGCTGCTTTATGTACTTGATATATAACGAACTGCTCTCAGAACCTAATGGATAACGAGCTGCGTTATGAACCTAATGGATAAAGTGCTTTATGAACCCAATGGATAACGAGCGGCCTTATGAACCAAATGGATAACGGTCTCTTTATGAACCAAATGGATTAGGTGCTTTATGAACCTAATGGATAACGAGCTGCTTTATGAACCTAGTGGATAACGAGCTGCTTTATGAACCAAATAGATAACGAACTGCTTTATGAATCTAATGGATAACGAGCTTCTTTATGAATCTAATGAATAACGAGCTGCTTTAGAAACCCAATGAATAACGAGCTGTTTTATGAACATGAGTGATAACGAGCAGCTTTATGAACTTGATATATAACGAACTCTTCTCAGAACCTTATAGATAACGAGCTGCGTAATGAACCCAATAAATAACGAACTGCTTTATGATCCTAATAGATAACGAACTGCTTCATGAACCTAATGGACAACGAGCTGCTTTATGAACCTAATGGATAACGAGCGGCTTTATGACCCTGATGGATAACCAGCTGCTTTATGAACCTAATAGGTAACGATCTGCTCTAATAACCTTATAGATAATGAACTGCCCCAAGAACCTAATAGATAACGAACTGCTTTATGAACCTAATAGATAACGAACTGTTCTATTAACCTAATGGATAATGAACTCTTTCATGAATTTAATGGATAACTAACTGCTTTATGAACCTAATGAATTGTGAGCTGCTTTATGAACCTAATGGATAACGCGCTGCTTTAGAAACCAAATGGATAACGAGCTGCTTTATGGACCTGATGGATAACGAGCGGCCTTATGAACCAAATGGATAACGAGCGGCCTTATGAACCAAATGGATAACGAGCTGCTTTATGAACCAAATGGATAACGAGCTGCTTTATGAACCTATTGGATAACGACCTGCTCCATGAACCTAATGGATAACGAGCTGCTTTATGGACCTGATGGATAACGAGCGGCCTTATGAACCAAATGGATAACGAGCTGCTTTATGAACCAAATGGATAACGAGCTGCTTTATGAACCAAATGGATAACGAGCTGCTCTATGAACCAAATGGATAACGAGCTGCTCTATGAACCAAATGGATAACGAGCTGCTTTATGAACCAAATGGATAACGAGCTGCTTTATGAACCTATTGGATAACGACCTGCTCCATGAACCTAATGGATAACGAGCTGCTTTTTTGAATCAAATGGGTAATGAGCTGCTTCATCAACCTCATGGATAACGAGCTGCTTTATGAACCTATTGGATAACGAGCTGCTTTATTAACCGAATAGATAACGAACTTCCTTAAGAACCTAATGAATAACGAGCTGCTGTATAAACCAAATAGATAACGAACTGCTTCATGAACCAAATAGACAACAACTGCTTTATGAACCTAATTGACAGTGAACTGCTTTACGAACCTAATGGATAACGAGCTACTTTATGAATCTAATGGATAACGAGCTGTTTTATGAACCTAATTATTAACTAGCTGTTTTATGAACCTAATGCATAACGGGCTGCTTTACGAACCTATTGGATAACGACCTGTTTTATGCACCTAATAGCCAACGAGCTGCTTTAATAACGTGCAGCTTTATGAACCCAATCTACAACTAGCTGCTTTATGAACCAAATGGATAACGAGTTTCTTCATCAAACTAATGGATACCGAGCCGCTGTATGAACCTAGTGGATAACGAGGAGCTTTATGAACCTAGTGGAAAACGAGGAGCTTTATGAACCTAGTGGAAAACGAGGAGCTTTATGAACCGAATTGATAACAAACTGCATTATGAACCTAGTGGATGATGAGCTGCTCTATGAACTTGATGGATAACTAGCTGCTGTATGAACCTAATGGATAACGAGCTGCTCTATGAATCTAAAGGATAACGAGCTGCTTCAAGAACCTAAAGGATAGCGAGCTGCTTTATGAACCTTATGGATAACGAGCTGCTTTGTGAACCTAATGGATAAAGAGCTGGTTTATGGACCTAACGGATAACGAGCTGCTTTATGAACCAAATGGACAACGAGCTGCTCTATGAACCTAATGGATAACGAGCTGCTCTATGAATCTAAAGGATAACGAGCTGCTTTAAGAACCTAAAGGATAGCGAGCTGCTTTATGAACCTTATGGATAACGAGCTGCTTTGTGAACCTAATGGATAACGAGCTGGTTTATGGACCTAATGGATAACGAGCTGCTTTATGAACCAAATGGATAACGAGCTGCTCTATGAACCTAATGGATAACGAGCTGCTCTATGAACCTAATGGATAACGAGCTGCTCTATGAACCTGATAAATAACGAACTGTTTCAAGAACCTAATGGATAACGAGCTGCTTCATGAACCTAATAGGTAACAAACTGCTCTATGAACCTAATAGACAATGAACTTTTATTAACCTAATGGATAACGAATAGCTTTATGGGCCTAATGGATAATGAGCTTCTTTTTGAACCTAATGGATAGCGAGTGGTTTCATGAACCTATTGGCTAACGACCTGCTTTATGAACCTAATGGATAACGAGCTGCTTTGTGAACTTAATGGATAACAAGCTGCTTTATGAATCTAATGGATACTGAGCTGCTCAATGAATCTATGGATAACGAGCTGCTTTATGAACCTAATAGATAATGAGCGGCTTCATGAATCTATTGGATAGCTACTTGCTTTATGATTCTGATGGATGACGAGCTGCTTTATGAACCAAATGGATAACGAGTTGCTCTATCAAACTAATGGATACCGAGCCGCTGTATGAACCGAATGGATATCGAGCTGGTTTATGAACCTAGTGAATAACGAGGAGCTTTATGAACCGAATGGATAAAGAGCTGCTTTACGAACCTGATGGATAACGAGCCGTTTCATGACCCTAATGGATAACGAGCTGCTCTATGAACCTAATGGATATAGAGCTGCTTTATGAACCTAATGGACAATGGCTGGTTTATGAACCTAATGGATAACGAGCCGCTTTATGAACTTGATGGATAGGGAGCTGTTTTATGAACCTAATGGATAACGAGCTGCTTTGTGAACTTGATGGATAGCGAGCTGTTTTATGGCCCTAATGGATAACATCTGCCATATGAACCTAATGGATAACGAGCTGCTCTATAAACTTAATGGAAAACAGCTGCTTTATGAATCTAATGGAAAACGGCTGCGTTATGAACCTAATGGATAACGAGCTGCTTTCTGAATCTAATGGATAACGAACTGTTTTATGACCCTAATCGATAACGAGCTGGTCTATGAACCTTATGGATATAGAGCTGCTCTATGAACCTAATGGATAACGGCTGCGTTATGAACCTGATGGATAACGAGCTGCTTTATGAATCTAATGGATAACGAACTGTTTTATGACCATAATCGATAACGAGCTGGTCTATGAACCTTATGGATATAGAGCTGCTCTATGAACCTAATGGATAACGGCTGCTCTATGAACCTAATGGATAACGAGCTGCTTTATGCACCTAATGGACAACGGCTGCTCCATGAATCTAATGGATAACGGCTGCTTTATGAACCAAATGGGTAACGGCTGCGTTATGAACCTAATGGATAACGAGCTGCTTTATGAACCTAATGGATAACGGCTGCTCTATGAATCTAATGGATAACGGCTGCTTTATGAACCAAATGGATAACGGCTGCGTTATGAACCTAATGATAACGAGCTGCTCTTTAGTTCTCACTTGGATTACAAATTATGAATTAGTCATCATTTGTTGGTCGTACCAAGCATTGGAAATACGAGTTACTTTGAGGTTATCATTACTAAGTATAAATTGATCATCCTCATTGTTTGCTTGTTTGTCATACATGTAACGCGAGTGTAGACGCCAGGCGAGTCCTGTGCACCGCAACCGTTGCCCCACGACACGATCCCGATGAGCTCCTGGTAACCCGTCCCTCCAGGAGTGAAGAGGGGCCCGCCAGAGTCGCCCTGCAACGAGAACACGGTTTATATAGATGCCTTTGAAATGAACCCTCTTTCAGCTGCCCGAAATGAACGGGCAGCTCGTGCGCGCTGTATTTGAAATTGCTTCCATTCCTGTACGGGCATCTGGTGCGCGCTCTATTTTAAATTAAATGGGGCTGTTTCTAGACTATGATGCTGTTCTTTACTATCAGCATCAGCAACAAAGCAAAATCATAAGCGCTGTCTTTTTCTGCCACTGTGTGTAGACTTTCAATTGTCAGTGTGTAAAGGTTCCTCAATCATATGCCCTATCTTCAATTGTCACTGTGTAAAGGTTCCTCAATCATATGCCCTATCTTCAATTGTCACTGTGTAAAGGTTCCTCAATCATATGCCCTATCTTCAATTGTCACTGTGCATAGGTTCCTCAATCATATGCCCTATCTTCAATTGTCACTGTGCATAGGTTCCTCAATCATATGCCCTATCTTCAATTGTCACTGTGCATAGGTTCCTCAATCATATGCCCTATCTTCAATTGTCACTGTGCATAGGTTCCTCAATCATCTGCACTGTCATCTTTTGTCGCTGTGTATATGTTTCTCAATCATATGCACTGTCTTCTTTAGTCACTGTGCATAGGTTCAATCATTTGCACTGTATTTTTTTGTCTTTGTGTATAGGTTCCGTAAACATATAATAAATAATAAAATAAATACTAAAAAAGTTTATTCATACACAGATGGTATGTTCTTCGTTTGAAGCAATAAATTTATACTTAGTAAATCAGAAAATATGTAAAATTACAAGCTTAGAACTTTTAACTAAGTAGTTGGAGCTGTGTGCAAGCGGTAGGGAGCCATTTTACTATCCTAGCTGGGCATACGAACACGACTATTGCCTAAACATGTCATGACAAGAGAGCTATAAGGGTAAGTCTGAACATATTCAGTAAACATGCACTGTATCCTGTTGACATAAAGTGTTGCGATTTGACAAGGGGATCATTTATAGGACAATTAGAGGGAGAATTGCTAATTCAGCAGTACAGCGCCTAATTTATTGGGTAGCAAAGAATGCGACGGTATGAGTGGGTCTTTGCGAGACAGAGTCACTGACAAAAAAAAAACACAGAGAAGGTATCATTATTATGATATATAATCAACTTAGGAAGGTTTTTTCGTACACGAGTGGTGTGTTATTCTCGTGGAACATTAAGCTCCCTAACGTGTCACGACGAAAGAGTTTTCAAGGTAGGTTTGAGGTGCACAATAAGTATGCATTATATCCTAATGAGATTAGGTGTTGCCATTTGACCTTAGAATCTTTTGCATAGTAATTAGTATGAATTCTATAGTTCAAACCCACAGCCAAATTAATTGAACGGCAAAGAGTGTGACGGTATGATTGTGCCAATGTGAGTTAGAGAACCACTGGCATAACAAACAACCAATAAATAAATATATACACATTTGTATGCGTTCATACACAAACCGGTGTGATGAATTTTGTGGCCCGGTATCAAAGTGCATACTTGCACACGGAGAAGCATATGTATCTAGATTGCGTATAAGCAGTACATACATAAGCACAAATACACGTAGAATGCCTATTGAACAATAAAATAAATAAATATGCGCAATCAGTCTGGGGTGCATGTATTGAGAGGCGGGACCATCAGGTCGGATTAGGTGACAATACAGAGTTCATCACCACGTGTAGGCAGTCTTTATTCATATCATCCGCCAAGCACAAGTGTCAAAGGGTCTTGGTGTGTGGATGGGCCTATATGAGTTGGGGAGCTCATATACAGATGGAATGGTATTATTGTACCGCCATAAGTCTATACATAGATATACACACATTGAAGATTCATAAGAGGATGGATATGCAAATTTGAAGTGCATTTGATGATGGGTGCGCAAATTTAAAATACATATGATGGTGGGTCAGGACCTCATGGCGTTCATCACATCGTGTAACCGAGTGAATGAACTCGTGAGTGACCCTTAGCGAACGCCTCACATTTAGCGGAGCATAAGCACCAGCCCTTCCGAAACATGACGAGAAACCGGAAAAATAACCAATTATATTCAAATTACATAATAAATGAGTGCTCCATCCTGATGGCACACAGCATTGCGATCAGACTTTATGTTTGTATGACGTAATGGGTTGATTGTCTGTCTGATACGTAGGGTAGCCAAGATTGTCAAGTTATGTGTGGGTGTGAGTTAGAGGGTTCTGGCATACATTCTTGTGTGATCCGGGCAGGGTATATTTAAAGGGACGCTGCGCGAGGAAATCCCTGTCTTTATACCCGACGTTAAATTACACGCTTTGCGGAAATACGAAAGTAGTGATAGTGAATCTCATTGTGTCTTTCGCTATCGGGGATGAAACAGTCGTGTGAACAGGGTGATAGTGTTGATGCTCTGAGCGAGCTGGAAAATATAATTTTACGTTGCCAGTTCCGTGTTAATTGTCATCAATTGTTTGACTCTGCCTGCCCTTGCCTGCGTGTAAGCAATAGAGTGGTAAATATCTGCTTGAAAGAAGATACGGTTGCACAATTCCGAATGTCAGCTGGTAGTTTGATGAAGCTCTTTGGACCTGAAATAGTGAAAGCTTTGGCCCCAATCTCGGTGTCAATGTTATTTTCATTCCGTATTGATCGTTGATGGGCCGCTTTTCGAGTTGTCAACACAACACTATTTGAACAGGAGAGTTGTTCTGAATTTTAAAAACTCGAATTACTTCGCTCAGCTCTAGTCGTTTCTGGATGTTCAACCACCCGATTTTTTTTAAAATTCGTGTTTTTTAAAATTCGTGAGCTACTTTTGCGGTGAAGTTCATGCTGCGTTGAATGTCTGAGAGTAATGTTTTCGTGCATTTACCCCAAATGGTGGGGCAGTAGTTTAAATCTGAAAAAATCAGAGCATTGATTACGAGAAGTCTGGACTTGAAGTCGAGTTGTTTCTTCGTTTGACTGAGAAACATTAGTGTACCATTCAGTTTGGAACAGAGCTTATCAACATGATGTCCAAAGGTCATATTGGGATCAAGTCACACTCCCAAACTTTTGACTTTGTTGTCAAGAGGGATTTTTGCGCCAATACAATAAACTTCCAAATTCTCGGAAACTCTCCGTGTATATACTTTGAAACCCAGGATAAGGCACTTTGTTTTACTTGTATTAACTTTAAGCCATTTGAGGAATACCAGTCCATTATGTGGGTCAGCGCTGTTTCTGCATCAGTCACCTTTTCTAATTCGTTTGCTGGTCTAACGAACAACAATTGAACATCGTCTGCGCATAATGTCATTCTGGCGTTGTCGAGGGGGTTTCCACAGTTTATGTCGTTGATATACAGAAGGAAAAGAACAGGTCCGAGAATCGGTCCTTGCGGGAAACCGAAATTTACCGGTCTTGAAGAAGAGGGGATCTTTTCCTCTAACACGACAGACTGGGACCGATGCCTGAGACAGCTTTCAAACCAGGATGTTTGGATGTTCAGTTGTAGCAGTTTTTTGCAGCAAAATGTCGTGATTTACACTATCAAATGGTTTTGAGAGGTCCAGCAGCACGAGTAATGACAACTTGTTTTCGTCTATAGCTTTGTATACTGTGTGCCCTGTCTTCTTTTGTCACTTTGCAAAGATTTCTCAATCGTATGCACCGTCTTCGTTTGACACTGCGCATAGGTTCCTCAATCATATGTACCGTCTGCTTTTGTCACTGTGTATAGGTTTCTCAATCATATGCACTGCCTTCTTTTGCCAGTGTGTATATGTTTCCCAATCATATGCACTATCTTCTTTTGTCACTGTTTATAGGTTTCTCCATCACATGCACCGTCTGCTTTTGTCACTG
>SDVV010032757.1:0-11385 GCA_016164225.1 Gammarus roeselii
CACACTAGTCAACACAAAACACCGTTTTAGTAGCCTCACTAGCCAACACAAAAACACAGTTTTAGTAGTCTTTCTTGTCCACACAAAAACACAGGTTTAGTAGCCACACTAGTCAACACAAAACACCGTTTTAGTAGCCTCACTAGCAAACACAAAAACACAGGTTTAGTAGCCTTTCTTGTCCACACAAAACACCGTTTTAGTAGCCTCACTAGCCAACACAAAAACACAGGTTTAGTAGTCTTTCTTGTCCACACAAAAACACAGGTTTAGTAGCCACACTAGTCAACACAAAACAACGTTTTAGTAGCCTCACTAGCCAACACAAAAACACAGGTTTAGTAGTCTTTCTTGTCCACACAAAAACACAGGTTTAGTAGCCACACTAGTCAACACAAAACACCGTTTTAGTAGCCTCACTAGTCAACACCAAAACACAGGTTTAGTAGCCACACTAGTCAACACAAAACACCGTTTTAGTAATCTCACTAGCCAACACCAAAACAAAGCTTTCGTAGCCTCACTAACCATTCCACTCCTCTCATGACACGCAGTCGTAAGGCCATCCAAAGAAGGGGCCTTCCCTGCTTCCGTCATCTCTGCCGCCTCTTGTACCTCTTTCTTAGCAATGTCTGCAACAATTCTTGCTCCCAAAACCGGCATCCGTGCACAACTACCTACAACAGGTTCTCTGATATCCTCAACATTCAACAACTCCTCAATATACTCAGCCCACCAATTCCGTACATCTCCATTCTCCATCAACAATTCGTTATTTCCCACCCCATGTATTTGTAATTTCTCAACCCCGCGTGTCAGTAGTTTTCCCAACGCCATGTAGTCGTGACTATTTTCTCAAAATGAACGTTTTCTGTATGAACATTGGTGATACTATTGCAAATAATAGTTCGCTTCATAAATCCGAACCGGCTGCCCTTGGAGATGAGCTGCGACAAATTCAAATTGAACTTTCGTTTTCGGTAATTCAAATACTGCATTTGATAATGAAATATCATGTATTATATTTAAGAATGTAATTATTTGTTAACCCTGCGTGTTAGCGGTTTTCCCAAAGCCATGTAGTTGTGATAATTGTCCCAAAATTGACGTTTTCTGTACGTACACTCATGATACTATTGTGAATATTTCGCCTCATGAAATACAAACCGGCGGCCGCTAGAGATGAGCTGCGACGAATTCAAATTGAACTCTCGTTTTCGTTAATTCAAGGAGTGAATTTTGTACTGGAGATTCATGTCTCCTATTTCAAAAATTAAATATTATTAGAATTGAAAACCCACTGCCAGACAACGCAAATAAATATTTAAAGAATAATAATAATAAAGAAGACTGTTTATATCTTCCACTTCCTCCTTCCCCGTCTCACCCTTATTCACTCTTCATCAGTTTTCGTAAAATTTTCTTACTGTCTCTTCGTCAGTTTTCGTAACATTTTCTTGTTCTCAATTTTTTTTCCCCACAGTCCACCCCACCTAGCATCAGCTTCCATCTTTGCTCTCTTCGTCACACGATTCACCTCTTTTTGCTGCTCTGTGAATACGCTTTTATTTTGTCTATGCTAGGAGTTGAACATCATCACTTGGAGCTTATTGATACACACATATTTTCCTATGAGCAAGGGTAATGGTTTGTTTGAAATCCAATACATTTAATGAGTGCAATATTTGTGTTCAATATTTTTTTGTAATTTGGATATTTTTTGACCCACGGCTTTTAAGAGCTGGTCTTTCAACCAATTAAGAGACCGGCCAGAATGTCTCACTTGGGGTCAGGTAGGCTCGAACCTGCAACCTTCAGCTCCCAATGGAAGTCTATTGTGAGGAGAGCCCGACAAGCTAACCACTCGGCCACCGAGTTGGTGGCCGAGCAAGGAAGTCGTTGATACGTTGAGTCATCTTAAGCAACAGTAATTCCTTGCTTGTTTTAAAATTGTTTAAGTAACAAATATAGAACTCATTACATGTATTTAATCATATAAGCATCAATGCCCGGCTCATGGGAAAATATAGGTCCTGCAATGAGCTGGACGTGATTACGTTAATTGCCTACAATAAACCAATTATAAGAAGCGTATTCACATTGGTGACTGTTAAGAAAATGCTTTTCACAATTTTCAAATCGAGCCTGAGGTATTGAGCAGCATGGACCTGGTAAATAACCTATGACATTGACTGATGTCAGCATGTTCATTCGTCCTATAATATTTTTTTCAAAATTTCACGTTAGATAAATGCAACTTACGACATTATGAGCACTAACAAGTCATATATAAGCCCGCAGTTGGCCTCAAAATATTAGTTTGTACTGTGACAGTGTTTATCAAGTTATTAATTTAAAGCGTCAAAATATTATAGTATAATTTCTGTAGCGTATCAACAATTACCAACTGAAGGAATGCGAACGAATGGCCAGCGTTTTGAAGAAGAACATTTTACCATTGTACTCGTGTGAACAAGTACTATTACTATTACTACTCAGCGCCAACTCTCCGGACTGGGATACTTCCCTAGAACGGGTGATTGTTGTTTACAATAGTTTCGCTTCCTAACAAAATATAAATTTTGCTCATACACGTGATCGTTAAATTACTTGGATCAGCGGTCGCATTCAGCTGTTGAACTTGAACGCGTCTTTGTGGCAAATTGACTGAATTTATCATGATCGAAAATATGAGGTTTCTTGGGATATTTTTCAATCATTTTTTTCTACAGAGCGCTTTCTGAAAAACTATTAACAGATTGTTCAACACTAACACTAACCTAGCAAAACGAAGTGGTGAAAGTTTCCAAGTCTAGTGCACCTTTAATGTGACCTGCGGTCCCCCCAATATGCGGCTCTGTAGTCCACAACAACAGAAATATACCACATGGGTGGCAATGCATCAACTGCCACCTAACCCACAACATTATTGGTGACCTTAGCAATACCACCCTTCCTTCTACACCAACACCCGGCATCCCTCCCTCCTGTGGGGCTCCTCTACCGTGTGTTCGGCGGCCGCGCTGACTGACTCCAACACCAACCCCCGCCACCTCCTCCACTTCCGGCCATTTCACCACCAATCACTCAAATAAAATCTAGGAACTAACTTGGAAGCCATACGCGAATAGTTTTGTGCCTCCTATGGACGAAAGGTAAACTGTTGGACAGCAAAGACTTCCTTAGAGGTGTAGGTCTAATGAAGGGGCCTGCACCTGTGCCATAATTCTCGACATGCTTCATGTTGTGGGTGCCCACATGCAGTTTCAAGCCGTAGCTTGCAGTGGCTAGGGTCACGCAACAACAACGAGAATGCCATTTTTGAACGCTTTTCTTCGCTTCGCTTGTCCTTCAACCTTTTCCGTGTAACTTCTCGAACTGGCAGTTATACCTCTCGTCCATTACAGGCAGAAAACCAAACGTGTACGACTTGTAAGATATTTACTAGATTATAATGATGAAAGAGGGTTCACTAAAAGTTGTAACGGCGTGGAGTCGGCCCTTTACGCTCTGATTGTCAAAGGTATGCTAAGTTAACATATTTATTTTGTAGCGCGTTTCAGCAGTTACAATTATTTGTTACAGTTACGCGACTAATAGCGGAAAATTGTTTATAGTTTGATGTAGCTTAGTTTCCTCACGAGAAGGTCAATCTGTTCAAAGTGTTAAATAATACCAACGCAGGTATTTCAATGATGTTCATGAAGGATTTCTTGATTTTATTTGATTTGATCCTCATTTCCACCAGCGCCTCAACGCGAGTCATAACAGGCTCACCCGTAGGGCTCGATGATCATGGATTCCAGTAGGCTCGTACGCCTCAGTGTGCGAAAAAAAACGCTATTAAAGTTAGAAATATGTGGATATTTTAGCAATGTCAGACGCATGCTGGTGCGCACAAGAAAAACGCTTAGATGAAAAGGATCTCCGCTTCCAATCATTTAGAACTTTGAGAGTAATATGTACGCACGCTAGTGCGTACAGGTAGTATCGTCGAGACTGGTATAAGGTTTACGGCTACACGGTCAAAGTCAGCTCCAACAGCGACGCACCACGACCTAAACCGCTACGCGGTCTAGGTCGGTTATAGTACACTTCATTTATTCAGGTTAGACTCCGACAAAACGAATCCTGGCCTCCAATCATCTATAATTTCATAAGTAATATGTACGCGCGCTAGTGCTTACAGGTATCGTCGTTGAGACTGGTACAAGGTCAACAGCTACACGGACAAAGTCAGCTCCGACAGCAACGCAACACAATGTTTACAGCTACGCGGTCTAGTTCAATAGAGGTATAACTTATTTATTCAGGTAAGATAAAGACTCAGACGAAAAGAATTCCCGACTCCAACCATTCAGAACTCCAAGAGTAATATGCACGCGCGCCAGGACGCACAGGTAATATCGTCGAAATTGGTTCAAGGTCTATGGCTTCACGGATTATATCAACTCCAACCGCAACGCGTCACAAGGTTTATGTCTACGCAGTCCAGGTCAACCCCAGAAACTACACATGGTCCGTGCACGCGCGAGCGAGCACAGACTGAAGAAAAAACATCCATTCACAAAATCACAAACAGGAACTCCCGCACAATGACACGAGCATTATTATACATGACAAAATTGCAGATCGTGAAGAAGAAAATAAGGGCAGGTTCGTCATGGGCAGAAAAACTGCTCAGATTATTGATTTTGCACTTATTGTTTAAGAGGATAGGGTGGGGAGGGGCATAGGTCCCTTGGGTCCCAAAAGAGCCCGATGAATCCCGGAGGGTACCCCAAGTCTCCCGGGTCTTCCCGAGCTCGCCGGGTCCCCCGAGACCCCTCGTCTCAGCTCATCTTGGCTTGTCTCGATTTTTTTCGGCCAGCCTCGGCTCGTTGCGACCAACTCGACTCGCCTCAACATGTTTCGACTGATGACGCACCTCGACCAACCTCGACGCAACCCTTGGCCTCTGTGCCAATAATCTGCGGACTGTAATAATTATTTGTTCTACTCAAGCATTTTACATAAATTTCTCTGTGCATGGGTTTTACAGCGTGGGGAGAAGGAAGCAGGGGTCCCATGGTTCAGAGGGGCCTCAAGCGGGTCCCAAAGAGCGGAAGGGTCCAAGTGGGTCCCCCCAAATTCTCCTAGTCTTCCAAGTCACCCGGGTCCCTCCAGTCCCGCGGGTCCCACGAGTACCCCCATTCTCGGGTCACCTAGTCTCAACCAGCCTCGGTTCGCCTCGACTCGTCGCAAGGCCAGTCGACTCGTCCAACTCGCCTCAACCTAACTCGACTCGCCTCGTCCCCTCCACGCACAGTGCCATTAATACTTTCACTCTCTAAGTTCAACAACAACATTATTTCACCATTTAGCCATCAAAACGCCTAGCTGTGCTCGGACATTAATTGGGCGCCCGGGAGAGCGCAAATTCTCCCACCGTAGGTTGGACTAGGACTAAACTAACACACCGCATAGTCCACCTAGGGCCCGTGCGGGCGTTTAACGATGCATAGTTATATAACTAATCCAAAATTGATCATCATGAAAAAAGGGCACAAATAGAAAATAGAGCCAACAAAATAAAAAATTCTAAAATAAAGTGTTAATGATCTATAAAATGAATAAGCATCCATCCACCCCAATTCATGAATGAATGTAATGAACAAATAAGTGGCAAAATATTTCATGAATCGCAACAATCTTAATGCTCTTTGAGACAAAAATACGTCATCCGAGGATGCAGACGGGAGAAGGCCACATTAGATTGAACAACAGTTTTACTTCTAAACTTCGATTTATATATGCTTTAGAGCGCTCTATCTAAAATATTTAATTGAACTGGACAAAACAGCATCGAAACTTCAAACTTATTATTACACAGCTTTGAAATGATAAATCGCAGCTTTGAATCGATAAATCACCGTTTTGCAACGATAAATCACCGCTATGAAAAAAATGAATCACAGCTTTGAAACGACAAATCACAGTTTTGAAGCGATAAGTCACCGCTTTCAAATGATAAATCACAGCTTTGAAACGCTGAATCACCGCTTTGCAACGATAAATCACAAATTTGAAACGATAAACCACAGCTATGCTACGATAAATCACCGATTTGGAGCGGTCAATCAAAACTTTGAAACGATAAATCACCGCTTTGAAACGATAAATACCCGCTTTGCAACGATAAATCACCGATTTGAAATGATAAATTGCCGCTTTGTAACGATAAATCACCGCTTTGAAGCGATCAATCACAGGTTTGAACCTATAAAAACCGTTTTGCAACGATAAATCCCCGCTTTGAAACGTTTCATCGCCGCTTTGAAACGATAAATCACCGATTTGAAACGATTAATCACCGATTTGAAACGATAAATCACCTCTTTGAAACGATATATCACAACTTTGAAACGATAAATCACCGCGCTTTGCAACGATAAATCTCAACTTTGAAGCGATACATCACCGTTTTGCAACGATAAAATGCCACTTTGAAACGATAAATCACAGCTTTGAAATAATAAATCACCGCTTTGAAACGATAAATCACAACTTTGAAACGACAAATCGCCGCTTTGCAACGATAAATCCCCGATCTGCAACGAAAAAATCGCCATTTTGAAACGAAATCACACCTTAGAAACGATAAATCGCCGCTTTGCAACGACAAATCACCGCTTTGAAACTATAAATCACCGCTTTGCAACGATAAATAACAGCTTTGAAGCGATCAATCACAGCTTTGAAACGATAAATCATCACATTGAAACGATAAACAACATCTCTGAAACTATTAATCACCGCTTTGCAACGATAAATCACCACTTCTAAGCGATTAATCACAGTTTAGAAACGATAAATCACCGATTTGCATCGATAAATCACTGCTTTGAAACGACAAATCACAGTTTTGAAACGACATATCGATAAATCACCGATTTGAAACGATAAATCACCGCTGTGCAACGATAAATCACCGCTTTGAAGCGATCAATCACTGCTTTAAAACGATGTATCACCGATTTGAAACTATAAATCTTCGCTTAGAAACGATCAACCACAGCTTTGAAACGATCAACCACCGCTTTGCAACGATGAATCACCGCTTTGAAACTAAAAATCACCGCTTTGAAACGATGAATCAGAGCTTTGAAGCGACAAATCACCGCTTTGCAACGATAATTCACCGCTTCGGAACAATAAATCACCGCTTCGAAACGATAAATCATCGATTTGAAGCGATCAATCAAAGCTTTGAAACGATAAATCATCGCTTTGAAACGATAAATCACCGCTTTGATTTGGGCCTCATTTCCACCAGAGTAAATCACAGCTTGTAAGCGACTACTCACAGCTTTGAAACGATTATTTCCGCTTTGCAACGATAAATCACCGTTTTGTAACGATATATCGTAGCTTTGAAGTGATCAATCACAGCTTTGAAATGATAAATAACCGCTTTGCAACGATAAATCACCTCTTTGAAACGATAAATCACATATGTGAAACGATGAATCACCGCTTTGCAACGATAAATCACCGATTTGAAACTATAAATCTCCGCTGTGAAGCGATCAACCAGTTTTGAAACGATCAACCACCGCTTTGAAACGATAAATCATCGCTTTGAAACGATAAATTACAGCTTTGAAACGACAAATCACCGCTCTGAAACGATGAATCATCGCTCTGCAACTATAAATCACAGCTTTCAAGCGATCAGTCACAGCTTTGAAACGATAAAACGCCATTTTGAAACGATAAATCACGGCTTTGAAACGATAAATTACAGCTGTGCAACGATAAATCACCGCTTGTAAGCGACTACTCGCAGCTTTGAAACGATAAATTGCCGCTTTGCACCGATAAATCACCGCTTTGTAACGATAAATCGTAGCTTTGAAGCGCTCAATCACAGCTTTGGAATGATAAATCACCGCTTTGCAACGATAAATCACCACTTTGAAACGATAAATCACATATGTGAAACGATAAATCAAAGCTTTGGAACGGAAAATCCCCGATTTGAAACTATAAATCTCCGCTGTGAAGCGATCCACCACAGTTTTGAAACGATCAACCACCGCTTTGCAACGATAAATCATCGCTTTGAAACGATAAATCACAGCTTTGAAACGATTAATCGCCGCTTTGCAGCGATAAATCACCGATTTGGAACTATAAATCACCGCTTTGCAGCGATCAGGCAAAGCTTTGAAACTATAAATCACCGCTTTGAAACAATAACTCACCGCCTTGCAAGGACAAATCACCGCTTTGAAACCATAAATCACCGCTATGAAGCGATCAATAACAGCTTTGAAATGATAAATCACTTATTTGTTACTATACATTTCCGCTTTGAAGTGATCAACCACAGCTTTGAAACGATCAACCACTGCTTTGCAACGATAAATCACACTTTGAAACGATATATCACCGTTTTGCAACGATAAATCATCGATTTGAAATGATAAATCACCGCTTTGCAACGGTAAATCACACATTTGAAGCGATCAATCACAGCTTTGAAACGATAAATCACCGCTTTATAACGATAAATCGCCACTTTGAAACGATAAATCACCTCTTTGCAACGATAAATCACCGCTTATAAGCTATCAATCACAGCTTTGAAACGATAAATCACCGCTTTGCAACGATAAATCACAGCTTTGAAACGATAAATCACATCTTTGAACCTATTAATCATCGCTTAGCTGCAATGAAACACCGATTTGAAACTATTAATCTTCGCTTTGAAGCGATCAACCACAGCATTGAAACGATCAACCACAATTTTGCAACGATAATTCACCGCTTTGAAATTATAAATCACCGATTTGAAACTATAAATTACCGCTTTGAAACGATAAATCAACTCTTTCATATGTGTCTTCTATAAAACGATCGCAATTTCTTACACAGGTCATGAACCGACACTCAACTCTGACCTCACTCCTGATCCGACGTCTGTGATGCGGGTTCCTGGCGAGACTCTTCCGCTCTAAAGAGCTAAAATTTGGCATATAAGCAAGGAGTGTGAGGCTAGCCTCGCCGTCGGCAACCTCCCATCACGGGAAGCCGATGAACTTCTGTACATGTATGTTACACAGACCAGTCAGCTCTCACGCAGGAACTTTCTCAATTAATTTCTACGAGATAAATCTGGCACCAGGAACAATAGGAAAGAAGAAACAAATGCAATATAAACTTTATTAATATCTTAGTGTATAAAACAGTAAGCGCAATAAAAATCTACACTATGTGTAATTTGATTGGATCTTCATTCCCACCAGAGCCTCAACGCAAGTCATAATAGGCTCCCGTACGGCTCAATGGTCATGGATCCCAGTAGGCTCACACGCCTCAGTGTGCGAAAAAAAAACGCTGTTAAAGTTAGAAAAAATTGAAAATTGCAGCAATGTCAGACGCACGCTGGTGCGCACAAGAAAAACGCTTAGACGAAACGGATCTGCGCTTCCAAACATTTAGAACTTCGAGAGTAACAGGCGTCATTGTTGAGAGTGGCACAAGGTTAACGGCAACACGGACAAAGACAGCTCCGACAGCAACGCAACACAATGTTTACAGCTACGCGGTTTAGTTTAGTAGAGGAGGTACAACTTATTTATTCAGGTAAGATAAAGACTCAAACATACGAATCCCCGCCTCCAACCTCTCAGAACTCCAGGAGTAATATGTACTCGCGCCAGTCCGCACATATAGCATCGTCGAAGTTGGTACAAGGTCAATGGCTTCACGGATTAGATCAACTCCAACCGCAAAGCATCACAATGTTTTTAGCTACGCAGTTCAGGTCAACCCCAGAAACTACATATGGTCCGTGCACGCGCGAGCGAGCACAGACTGAAGAAAAACACCCATTCACAAACAGGAACTGCCGCACAAATACACCAGCATTAATAAACATGACAAAATTGTGGATCGTAAAGAAAAAAGTAAGGGCAGGTCCGTCAGAAGAAGAAAAAATGCTTTGATTATTGATTTCGTACTTATTGTTTAAGGGGATAGGTTTGTGGGGGGGAGGGCAGAGGTCCCTTGGGTCCCAATAGAGCCCGACGAATGTTGGAGGGTAACCCAAGTCCCTCGGGTCTTCCCGAGCTCTCCGGGTCCCTCGAGACCCCTCGTCTCAGCTCATCTCTGCTTGTCTCGAATCACTTTGGCCAATCTCGGCTCGTCGCGACCAACTCGACTCGCCTCAACATTTTTCAACTGATCTCGACTAGCCTTGACGTGGCTCTCCACCTCTGCGCTAGTAATCATGTGGACTGTAATAACAAAATTTTTACTCCAGCATTTTAGGGTGGGAGTGGGGTAGCAGAGGTACCTCGGGTCCCAAATGAGGCCGACAAATCCCGGAGGGTAACCCAAGTCCCCTGCCTTGCTGCAGACACTGACCTCGAACCGCACTCATGACCGGGAGGCCGGACCCGTTTGCGCAAAAAGGCTAAGGTGTGCAAGTGTGTGGTGCGCCTTGCCGTCGGCCACTCCCCTTGCTGTGGAATTTCAGCCTGGTGTCTGTATCTGTAACAAGTTTAACAAGTTGGTGCTATTAGCTACCATTCATCGGCTGGTCATGTAATTGGAAAAAAGCCCGAGGAAATCTGGACACTGTACGGGGCTGCTGATCTTTTTTTTACACGGTGGACCCTGAAAAGTCAAGAGAAGGATTAGTCTGTCAAGTGCTACCGGCAATCCAATGGACCTACCTGCTGGTCTGTCTGGGAGGAGTAATCGTGGTAGAAAATCGGTTCATTCGGATGAGCTGAGCGATTCTCTCATCTTGATGAGAGCTGAAGTCACAAATTGCTGCACCCCGGGCATTCTTTTCGAGAGAGGAGCATTTGTGAAGGCGCTGGATGAAAAGAAGGATACATTCTTAAAATCTCGTATTGAAGCGGTGGATTGGAGTAAGTTGGAGGTGACAGTTCACTTTGAGGGCTTCAACAAGCGGTTTAACGAGGAGCTTAAAATGAACTCCAAACGGATCCGTCCTTGGCCTTTCAACCCTGCGGAGACAGCGAGCAGTCCTGAACCAGCCTTTCCACGAGTATCCTCACCTAATGCCGAGGCTGACCAAGCTGGCTGTTTAGATGTTTTATAGTTGATAATAATATAATTAATTAAAGTATGAAGCCAGTTTGGTGATTTGGTTAATAATTGAATAATGAGCAATCAGGTGATTAATTACTGTATGAGCTCAAGTGAGCAAAAAGAATGCTAAGTTAGGCTTCCTTTATCAAGGCCTTATTATTATTATGACTCCAATTTATTTAAGAAGGTAGGTGTATGATCAAGCACCAATGAACAGACAGGGACAATAAGAGACACTGCAGTTTTCTGTGATGTATTCCCACTTATCTTGGT